>JABUQX010019706.1:0-13090 GCA_015478945.1 Trachelipus rathkii
CACAAGGAGATCATATGTTTGTATCCGATTTTCCTTTCGTTTTTTCATTTTAGGCGTAAATGACTCAATTAAACAAAAAATTCACCACATTATCAATATTCGGTGTTTCATAATTGTTATATCTTAATAAATGCTCGAAAATACGCCATTGACCTCGTAAACATTTACGGGCTTCGTCTATATAAGGGCACTGTTCGCTCTCTCTGTATTGTTTCACATGTGTTCCTTAATAACACTTGCAGGCATTTGAATACGTGAATTAAGTACCATTCCCGAGTGGCCACTTTTACTCTATGTATTTCAGTTTTGAACCAGCCCCATAAACTGTGAGGTCTGGAGATCTTGGAGGCCAACTAATTGGACCCCCGCGACCAATCCAACGCTCTGGAAGACCATCCGTCAAATAACTTGAATGACATGACGAGCCGTAATATGTGTGCGGAGCTCCATCAATGCTGAAGTACATTGCATGGTGTTTAGAGGAACAATCCTCCAATAGTCCTGTATTCAATGTTTGTAAAATTCGAAATAGTCGTCTCCTGCGAGGGGATTTTAAAATATGAAAGGGTCAATTAAATTACCATCGACCATGCCACACCACACATTTCCCGAAAACCTATGTTGAAAATTGTTCTCTACTGTTGCGTGGGGATTTTCGTCTGCCCACATATGACTGTTGCGAATGTTATTAATGCCGTCGCTAGTAAATGTTGCTTCATTCGTGAAAAATATGCGCGATACAACACGATAAATATTATTTATCCACCGAAAAAATTCCGTACGTTTACCATAATCCTCCGGTTGTGGGTGTTGCACACTCTGAAAATGGTATGGGTATAAGTCTTGCTCGTAAAGTGTGTTTATTACTCTTCTTTGTGGAATGTCCAATTGAGTAGCAATTCTTCGTGAGCTGAGCTGGTTGTTGGATCTTCTTCTACTAAGTCAAGAATATCTTCTACTTCTTCTAAACCTTGGCGAGGAGCTCGTTCGGATGTTATATCAGCACTGGGCTGTTTTCTGGTCTCGCGCAGATTGTTGAAAAGTCTGAGAAATACGTTTTTATTGGGATGTCTGTGATGGGGAATCCGTTGACGATATTCTTCAACAGCAGCGTTGTAGCACTCCCACTGCAAAAACGCATAACAAACAACATATATCGCATATTCAATGATGTGATAGTGTTTGGCATTTTTTTGTAACACTTAATGACACCACTCGAAAAAAACATGTAACTCACTGTCATCAATCACTAAGACACATTTAGGGCAGTAGGTAGGCAATTAATCATATCTTTCTGATCCGTTGTAATTTGTTCTCGAACATTTAGCAAGCTCGTACCGATCTTGATTGTCATCTTGTTTTCGAACAATTTACTAAACTTCGTCAGACAAACGGCCGAAAATGTTTATAAGTAAATGGTGGTCAATTATTCGATCATTTAATTAAAATAACACTATGATATCGATAATGCTAATGTGTGAAATTTGGTTTATTGTCATTTCGCTATAAATTGAAATTTAATGTAATCCGAATATAACATATGAGGCTTTTACATTATTATTCTGTGTAGCAATCCGCTACTGGAGTCTGGTCTGTTCCTCCCGACTAACGCCTAATATATATATAATAATATATATATAATATAATATATAATATATATATATTAATATATATATATATATATATATATATATATATATATATATATATTAATATATATATATAATATATATAATATATATAATATATATATATATATATATATATTTTACGCAGTGCCACAAAGCACGGTCAGAACCCTTTACAAGAGGGGGAAGAATAATAAAATAAAATAAAAATAAATAATGGGTAAAACGAGCCAATCCCAAGAATAATGAGATGACGCAGACGGAGGGTTTGAAGAGAGGGAGATTAAATACAGCAAAAAAAAACAGATGAAGGCAGAGAGTTCCACAGAAGAGAGGTTTCTGGAATGAAGGAGGCACCACAAATAACAAGTCTGAAGTTCCCAATATTCGCAAAAAATTATGAGAACGCAGGGCACCCCTTATGCTACGAGGGCGATGCAATGGTGGCGGAATGAGAGAAGTCAACTCCCTCGAGCACCTGCCGTTACAGTACCTATAGTAAGGAGAAGGAGAAGCAGCTGCTTCACGTCTCAGAGATAGACGCTCAAGGGGGTTCGAGACACAAAGGGGCAGTTTATTAATCTTTTAGCCTTTGACTCAACCCTGTCCAAAAGAAGCAGAGGAACCGGAAGCAATCCCTCCCCAAATTGGGAAGCAGTACTCCTATTATATATGTGTGTGGATAACGACCCTTTATATAATTGAAGTAACTGTTAGGAGGGAAAAAATGCTCGCACCGCTGAATTGAACTCCAGGCTTCTTTGCAAGCCACTTAAAGCACCGTTGTGATTATGAGGTTTCGAAGTTAAGTATATTGTTTTAATCTGACCAAGAATGTTTTATGTTGTCCTCAGGCGGAGACTGGGAGAGCCACTTCGAAGAAGATTGGAAAGTTTTGGAGGTGTTTATGAGAGGGAGATGTGAAAAAGGTTTCTAAAGAGTTGAACTTACAATGTTACGGTGACACGCCGGGAAATCCAATACAGATCGGCAAGAGATAATCGGAAAGATGAAATGGATAAGCAACTCTAGAAGCAAAAGAGGGAACAATTTCAAATGCGTGGGAAGATGGAGGGATAAATAATCGGCAATAAGAAAGAAAACATAGATGAGCAGCTGAGATGATCCGTTAATGAAAAATAAGAATAAAGTTGAATATATATATATATATATTATAGTAATATATATATTACTATATATAAGTATATATATATATATATATATATATATATATATATATTATATATAATATATATATATATATATATATATATATATATATATATATATATATATATATATATATATATATATATATATATATATATTATATATATATATATTATATATATATATATATATATATATATATATATATTATATATATATATATATATATATATTATTAAAAATATATATATATATATATATATATATATATATATATATATATATGGATATGAGTGATAATGAAGTTGGTGATAAGGGTGTTTACTTCTTTTTTGAGTTTTTTTCCACTTTTGTTTTTACCTGTATTTTATGTACTGTCCAATTCAAATTATTTGATCTAGAAAAGAAAAGTGCTTTATTTATTTTTGCTTCAGAATCGCGCATTACACAATGAACGCTTTCTCTTTCAATCTTCAATTTATCCAACATTTCGTCAAATTTCCTTGAATGGATCCTCATATGTGCCGATTTTCTAAAGGTAGAGCACCTAATGCAAGATATATTCTCTCAAGATGCCCCAGCTGAAGTATTTGACCATAAATCTGTAGTGAAAGCAAATTTATTGTATTTTGCTTTATTTCATCAATTATTTGTTTTATTTTATTGAAAACACATTTTTATATTTATTTGTCTATTAGAGACGAGTAGAAATTCCGTTGCCAGAATTTGTATTGCGGAACAACTTCCGAACTTCCGCATATAATTTCACGAACCCAGGCCCTTTCACATGTCTGAATAGTAAATTATCCATCACTGTCATCTCAGATGTACGTATATCTACTATTTTAGATTTGTTATCAGTTGCATCTCAATTTTTTGTAACATGAAAATACTCTCGAACATTTTATTCCATTTTGAAGCAGCAGTTTTTTCTTTTTGTCGTTAACATCAATTTTGGTGTGATTTTTCATATCAGTTATATCTTTAAACTGTTCTTTGTGCTTCGATCTTAAAGGATTTTTAAGCGAAGTCGTTCTTCGTCCTTTCCTTGAAAAAGTGTTATCGCTTAGAGAACATATTACAGAGTCATTAGACTCTTTCGTGAAGTATTTCCACACAACAATTTCCTTTGACGCCGTAATATGTAAACAAGAAACATAAGTAATTTTTTAGCTCTTCAAAACAACAAAATCACAAATAATAGCCGTTTTATGTAAGCGAACATGAAACATGTAAGAGACTGCCCATGTTTCCTCAATCTACGATGCAACAAAGGAGAAAAAGAGTTGCTATTCAGAATTATTGAGCAACTCGGAATATTGATCTATACCTAGATTAAATAAATTTCCGAAAATAATTAAATATATGTCTGAGTTGTAAGAGATCTAAACAGCCTTTTATTTATTTTCCCGTTTTTTTCTGCTCCAGGCCATGTCTAGAGAAATTAATGCAAAATCATAAAACTATTATTGCCATAATGAATGAATATAACAAGAGTGTTTGGAAGCTAAGGGTAGAGGGTGGTGAGGTTGCCCGTCAGCAGATAGACGACAAGTTCTTTCTTCTCATATATACTTTTTAAATTCTTATAATATATATCATAGGGTATCATATATTATATATACTAATTTTAATTATATATATAGTATATAATTTTATATATATATATATTTATATATATATATAATATATGGGCGGATTTCGCGTTTCGCACCTAGGGGGGGTCGTTTTTTATAAAGTTTTAGGTATATATATGTATATATATATGTATAATTTATATATTATATTTATATCTAGTATATATATATTATATATATATATATTATATATATAGTATTGATAATATATATATTATATATACAATATATATATAGTATTATATATATATATATATATTATATTATATATAATATATAATATATATATATATATAGTTATATATAATACTATATATATATATAATATATATTATATATATAATATAATATATTATATATATATATAATATTATATTATAATATATATATAATGTATATATATATATATATATATTATATATTATATATATATATATATATATATATAATAGTATATATATAATAGTATATATATTAATATATATATTATATTATATATATAAATATATATATATATAGTATATAGGTATACATATATATATATATATATATATATATTATATATATATATATTATAATATATATATATATATATATATTATATATATATATATATATATATATATAATAATATATATATATAATAATTATATATATAATATATATTATATATATATACTATATATATATATATTATATAATATATATATATATATATATATATATATAAGAAGAGACCTAAACTAGAAACATTTGTATGGATAATTAAGTGATTAATATTTTTTAAAAAAATATTTTTATTAAAATAAAAGAAAATCAAATACAATATCCAATGATGGAAAATTCACAAAATAGAGCAAGTTGCATAAATGATATTAATTAAAAAATAATTTCCTTGGGTTCAAACCAAATTTGTCAACTACTGTTTGAATAAAATATTCATAATTTGTCAAACAAATTTTCTTTGTACACTCATCATAACCAGTTCCGTTTAACCTGTCCGTCTTCCATAGTTACTTCGCAGCCAAGTCTGAATTCTTAGCAGAAGAACTGAAAGATGGTTCTACTGTACTGGTGGGGCATGGCTGGGCGAGTAGTATCATCAAGCCTTTTTCGTCGACGGAAAGAAAGGATCAGTGCTTCTTTAAGACTTGGTTTGAGACAACCAGATCTTTTATTCTTCACTACTCAGGTTTCTTGCCCTTCCAAATTTTGTACAAAGTTCTAGTTCCTCTTCTATGCCTTCTAAGTTCTAAGTATAAAAACTATAAAATGAAGCTGTCTTTTTCCTTTAACTCATCGATTGGTATGAGTTGCATGTGGAAAGGATGTAGACATATCCAATGCCTAAGCAGGTTGTATTTTCAGTAGAAACGTAATTTCCAAAGAAGAAGTTAATAAAATCTAGATACGGAGTTTAAGGATCTTCTCCAGAACTCCGTGGGATTTGTTGCTGGATGGTTGCTGCGGTGGCTGCTGCCTATAAAAATCTTAGTGGTATTTCAGATCAAGTCCCAGTTGCTCGGCGATTTCATTTACTTCTTTTAACACTTCATCGATGATTTTTTTTTCTTCACCTTTCCGATGGCTCCTAACCATTCCACAATATGTTGAATGTGCTGCGAGGTGTTTGACGATATCCAAGGTCTTATATTGGAGAGAGCATTTACAACTGGCTCTAACAATTCAGAGTATTTCGCGATCAATATCATAGCCATGATGCATGACGACTTACATGCCGCTGAATAATGCAACTGAAAAGCGTTTTTTTCTTGTGGCGGTATTTCCTTCAAGGAAAGGGCTTCTAAATGCTGCATCAATTCGGCACATTGCTCCTTAACACTGATACACACTTGTGTTTGCACAGACGCATTTTGGTCTGTTCATAGGCTTAGGTGTTTGGCATTAATTTTTTCTCAAGACCGTCTCGCGAAAACGTAATAATGACCTTTATAGTTCCCACAGTATTTGCTTCGGATTTCTGGTATTGTGTTCAAATCAATTACTACTAAAATTTGTTTGTGTGAAGAGCAATGAAAGAACAATGTTTTTTATACTTTTTCCTCATATTGTTGGGCACCTTCTTCTTTGCCAGACATCGTAGAACAGCCTTCGAAACCCAAGCCCACGCATTTCTCGGGATCCAGTCCTTCGGTCGTGACAAAATCGTCATGGCCTTTCGCAAAAGATTTTGCGTCAAGGCTTTCAGTTCTTAGCATAAAGCCCAATAAATTCCTCTGTTGCTTCATTGACTCTGTTGTCATAAAGTAGCGCAACACAATGGAAATTGGTTCATCCTTCCACGAAAATGATCAACGGTTGTCATCTGCCTAGTAAGGCTATACGTGCACGCTCGCTGTTAACCCTTATTACGATGGCCTTTTCCTTTGATAGTAGTACGCACAGTAGAGAATGATTCTTATTCTGAACTCTGAACTATTGGTATGTTGGCATTTTTCTTCCTTTTTCAAATGGCTTTTCAATGACTTATCTCCGGCATCTATTCGTAAAGCAGCACAATTTTGCAACACTGGCCTCTGCATCATGATGCCTATAGCCGAACCCCTGAAGTTGTTAACGCGCGTATAAGAAATGTTACACATGAAATTATTGAAGGGATATTATTTTTTTTATTTTCTATCTTTATTTCTTCTTTGAACGCGGTTAATTTGGATGTCTACCGGCAGCGTCCGGTAGGAACAATCTTGGCAGCTTCATCGAGCAGTTTTATAACCACTCTGTGTTTGGTATGTACCTTAATAACCGCATGAAACATCGTTTATATTTAGTGAAAGGTCTTATTGTTAAGGAGCCTAGGACCCCCCTCTGAACAAAGCTTTTATTTGGTGGAAATAAAGTACAAAACTTGCAAAATGCTCCCTTTAGGTGCCTGGAGTATGTCAGCCCAAGGTGAAAAGTGTCTCCAACATTCATAATGTAATTTCCCTCTTTAAGTGGGGTAGCACTCTTCCAAAATTTATAATGGTCTTAGGGTGAAATCCAACACTCTTATCAGTAAACTGTTTCTTTTTCTCAGTCAAAATCATAGATTGAATGTCCAAGCTTATCTACCAATGTCGATTTTTCGTGACTGTATCTACTGGAAGCCTAGCTCCAAATCTGGACCCATATTCTTGATTCGTCGAGGTGCTGTGCCTGGGTGTGGTTCTTCATCATGCGAAACTATGCGGAAGTAGGAGGGGATTTGCCTCTTGTGTAGTCCTTAGTTACTTATTGTATGTTCCTTCCGTTTTTCAAACCGCTACCATTTCCAATTTATCCGAGTTCTTCCTTTTCAAATTTACTGCAAACAATAATATATATAGTTATATATAATATATATAATGAATATTTATATATATATATACATTATTATATTATATATATATATATATATATATAATTAGTATATATATATATGATATATGATATGCATTATATATATTATATATAATGCTCTGCACATATGGTATAGGCTAATAATTTTACTAACATTCAGAGATGTTAACAGAAAAAATTTAAAGTAAAGCAAACTATGTTGAAAATCACATAATTTCTGTGTTGTAATAAAAATATTTTTTTTTTAAAAAATGAAAGCTAACCTGCATATGGACAAGTAAGTATGTGTTACAAAAATTCCTTACTTTTTTAAGAAGTACAATACACAAAAATTGTTATTATATTTAAAGTAATAAAACGTACGTCCAAGAAATCTCCTAATATCCATGATGCTGATGAAATTGAACTATAACTTTACACCGAGGCGGTGGTGTTGAATTATAGAGTGGCATCACGGAGTGAAGTGATAATTTTAATGCTACTTTGAACCTTAAACACTTAATAAGGAATTGAGAATCTGACTGAACACAAAATTTAGAATTTATATATACATATCAACATTAAAAAAGAAAAAAACATTTATTAGAATAACAACACCAGTTCTTATCTACGAAATTAAAAGAGCATTATAAAATTGAGGTGAGAAGACCGTAATCGGCAGAGAATGTGAGAAAAATGACGATTGCAACTAGCCTTCGCCATATATACTCGTGTATATATGTAGTACGTCATAGTACCTTTAATTCGAAAATGTATTCCATCTTTTTAATTAGATTCCATCTTTTAATCAAGATTCCAAACATAACGCTCATAATCGTTTAATTTGAAATCAAATCGAAGAATATGCGTCGGCTTACGAACAAATACTCTCCGCCTTCGCTTCCTCTCCGTAACTGCGTTGGCAAAAGAATTCCGGTATGATCCGCTTGTAATGCCTCTGCAGTGGCGGGTTGACGTCCTTGCAAGTTTGAGAAAGACGCCTCAGTTAACTGCTCTTGGCTTGGTAAACTGTAAAGAATTGATTGTGAACGCCTGTGTGCAGAAAATGGGTCTTTTAACCCTTCTACTTCAATTATTATATATTATATTATATATACATATAGGTATATAGTAGTATATATATATATATATATATATATATTTATATGATATATATATATATATATATTATGATTATATATAATATATATAGTATATATTAAATATCTGGAGTGTAGTCTGTTCCAGTTTAACCTGGCTCGAAAAATAATAATTATGGGTGAATCCTAGATCACCCACGCCAATTCACCTATACTATATATTATATATATATATTATATATATATATATATCTATATATATATATGATATTACTTATATATGTATATTATATATATGATATATTATATATATATTATAATATATATATATATATGATATATAATATAATATATATATATCATATATATATATCTATCTATTATATTACTTACCTAAAATAATATCATTATATAGTTTATAATTATATTATGCCGGTGTGTTTGCATTTACCACTGTATACAGATAAAATATACTTAATTAAAAAAAGAGACAGTTTCGCAGTGAAGCGGAGATTACAATTTGTTGCATGTATTAGCATTTTTACGTTGGAGACAATTTCGCAGTTTTGAAGCGAAGATCGAGCATTTTTTGTATGTATGGTTTTAACGAACGATCTTTAGAGGTAGGTCCGAAACATTATTATTACTGTTTATGTTGTATAATTAATAATAATCCTTCTAATAAAATATTATGTACCAATTAAATAAAGCATGAAAATATGAAGCATGATTAATATGTAATAAGAAATTAATAAAAAAAGATGTTATTTAAGAATTATATAAATGTTCAAGATTGCTAACCATTTAACCATGTATCATTTATAGTTAAGAAATGTAACTGAATTATCATTATGCGATACCCTTTATTAAATTTTATCCACTTATGTTTTACCTAATGTATTCTTTACTTACGGAAAATTTAATGATCCCTTAGGTTTTTGTTTCTGGTTTGTTGAATGGTTTTTGTCTACCGATTTTGATTTTGGGTGGTTTTATATGTAAAGAGAGTCCCTAGTGGGCAAATAAACCAATTGATTCAGAAGTTGAGTCTGTCATTGCCCTTCGTGCTGGTTGAAGTCGATTCGTTCACTAGAGAGGAAAAATAACTACAGCGTGTCGCGACCCTTGCCAGGCATCATGGATACCGAGATTCTGGTCTGACATTGGCTCGACATATAAAAATATAGATGACAACATCGTGCCCCTGTGCCCATAGTCTGTCTGCCTCACGCAAAACAACACCGTCTATCTAGATCAACAAAACCGCTCAAGAGCGTAATACGTAAGGAGGAAAGATATAATTAGATGAAAATTCTGATTATATCTACCATAAAAACCAATTTGGATATATATAATATATACTAGTATATATTATATATATATATATATTATATATATAGATTTATATATACTATACTATATATAGTATAAGTATAGTATACGGTTATATGATCTTAATATATATAATTATTATATAGATTCAATTATATTATATATTATATATATATATATATATATATATATTATATATATATAGTAATTATAGTAGTACCTATAATATATATATATATATAGTAATTACAGTACTGGGCACAATTATTATGGACTTTCTCAAAAATTTCAGATTTTGCACAAAATGGTGCCAACAAAATGTATTTAAATTATTGCAATCATTTTATTTTTATACAATAGCACCGAACAACTATTAAACATTAATTTTTAGAGACTTTTAGTCTAATATTCGAGTAAATCTGGCAACACTGTAGAAATAACTTGGACCCACGTGTATTAGTCCGCGCACGAGATTTTGACGAAATCATTCTGTGTATTAGTTTGGCTTTGTGAAGTTGAATTTTCTGCCTCTTATAGACTTTTAATTTTTATTTTTGCAGTAATATGTATTGTTCCCAGATGTGATTTATAAAAATAGACTTTGTCTTTATATTTTTTAACAAATCTATGCTATTTAGAAACTTTAGAAAATGGGTAAATTTAAGGACTTGAGTCCACGCAAAGTTGGACAAATAAATGTTCTATTAAGTGTAGGTACTCTAAAACAGAAAGAAATAGCCAAAAAATTGAATGTATCAACTCAATCAGTTAGCAATATTAAAAAGAAAATGGAAAACAGTCAAAATTTGAACTCAAGTAGGGTTGGAAAATGTGGTCGGAAACGTAAAACAACTCCTAGAATGGATAGAAAGATAATAAAAGAGGCTCTTCTTAACAGAAGATTAACTTGCAAACAGATTTCTTTTCAACTGGCTGCGGAGGGTGTTATTCTTGCCCGAAGAACAGTGAACAAGAGGCTTTTGGAAGTTGGATTGAAAGCGTATCGCCCGAGAAAGAAGCCTCGACTTACAGAGATGATGATGAAGACACGTTATGCCTGGGCTAAGAACCATGTTGAGTGGATTTCCGAGCAAAAGGATAAAGAGAGAGAAATGCTGGATGTTTAAAATAAATTGACACAATTATGGACCCCAGTAAGCTGGGAATTAAACCAATACAGGTTAACTATAGATGTGGATATAGGAATATTTTCTGTTACAGTATCTGTGACAGTATTTTTTTTAACTGTACTGTATATTATTTATATTCATGTAGGTAGTTAGTTCTCTTGACTGTATGAACTGTATATTTTCTTTTTTCATGTAGGTAGTCTTCTCTGACGAATCAACCATCGCAGTACTTGATGACCGTGTTCAGACTGTTCGAAGACGAGCTGGTGAAGAATTTTTAGCTCAATGTCTGAAGAAAACAATAAAATTTCCAACAAAAATCATGGTGTGGGGAGCTATTTCTGTGCATGGAACAAGCCGTTTACACATTGTTGATGGAACCATGGACCAATTTAAGTACATAGAGGTACTTAAAGGTCGTTTGTTACCTCAAATAAGGGAATGGTATGGTGAAAGTCCTTGGATATTTCAACAAGACTCTGCTCCAATGCGCATAACACAGGCTCGCAAATCGGTGGAATGGTCGCACGGCGAGAAAAGGCGGTTCAGGTGCTCCTATTTGGGCTGGAATTCTCCAGCATTGAATCCTATGAGAGTTTATGGTGCATATCAGGATGAACATACATAACAGCTACCTACCATTACGGATGCACCAAAACCACCACGTTATAGAACGTCTTATTAGTTTGGGTTTCGATCCTCGTGCGCTGAATTCAAGAAATGTGCAGAACTTTGATCACACCTTTGGCATGCCAAGCACGTGGTTAAGCGACTTAGTTACACTTGCAAAGGTGGCCAAGACTGCTTATTAAAGACATATTCTCATCATAAACAGCCATCATATAGCAAAACCCAAAATATGTTTTTTATCATTAACTTTATTTTTATCCCCTTGTTGTTGAAAATTTGAATTTTTGAAAAAATCCATAATAATGAGTGGCCAGTCTCGTATATTCTCTATAATTGCTCATAACTTCTAAAATTTCTAACTAATTAATTAGGGACTTAGAAAACATTAAACCAGGTTGGCCAACCATACTTTTTAACGAATAAAAAAATTTAGGATTTTTTATTGTTATTATTATTTTTTATTATTATTATTATTATCATGCATATTATTTGCATATCTGTGGGTAACGAGAATGATTCATGGGTACCATTCGTTCTCAGTATCCCTTATATGGCCGATGTTAATTAAATTACAAAACTTCTTTTAATAAAAAAGAGATTTTTAATTTAATTATTTAATTATTAATAATAATAATAATTATTATTATTATTATTAATTTTATTATTTGCATAATAAGAGTTAACGAGAATGTACCATGCATTGTCAGTAACCTCATTATAGCAAATAATTAAACCATTCATGTTATACTGGTTTAAAAAATTATTTCAACTTTTAATTAACAGAGTAATTAATTTGTCTCCAGTTGTACCAAAGGTTAGCGAATTTTATAATTAAATGTCATATTGTAATGCGCAAAGCGAAGTAAAGTTAAGGAAGATTGAAATTGGGGGGTCAGGGAGAAATAAATACTAATTCTCTTCTATTCTTCCATCTCCTCCATTCTTTATTCTTTTTCTTTCCCTTTGCTCCACTCGGCAACAGTTTTGAGAAAGGTGGAAGGTGAGAAGAAATTTCAAGCCACTGACTCACGGCAAATTGTTCGTTTGTCGGAGCTTTGAGCGAGAAGTGTTTCTAATAAACTCGAAGTCGGAGTCGCGAGAGAAGAATCGAACTGACCGACCAACCGACCTGAAGCGTTGGAATG
>JABUQX010019707.1:0-20000 GCA_015478945.1 Trachelipus rathkii
AAATAATAAAAATAATAACGTAATATTATTATAATTATTATTATTAATTAATTATAATATTATTTAATTATTCTTATTATTATTTAATTTCCTCTATTTACATTAAATTATATTTTTCCAATTAATAAAATTTATATTATTAAATTAATTATATTTATATTTATATAATGTATTATTATTTTAATATTTTTATTTATTATTAATCATTTCTTAATTAATTTTTATGTATTAATGTTTAATTATATATTAATTATTCTTATTTTATTAATTATATATATATTATTATATTTAATTAATTTATATATATATATATATAAGGTATAAAATATATATATATCTAATATTATTATATATAATAATTCTACAGGTCATTCTATCAATATTATGTAATATTAAGTAGTATTCAGTATTAGTTTTATAAGTACTATGATATATTATAATATTGATATATATAATTATATATATAATATATATAGTTATAAAGTATAATAATATAAGGTATATATAATATAATGTAATTTTGCGATTATATATAATGTAAACATATATATATATATATTAATAATATATATATATATATACTATATAATAAAGTATATAGAATATATATAATAATATAGTATATAGTATGTTTATATATAA
Organism: Trachelipus rathkii; assembly: GCA_015478945.1. Lineage (NCBI taxonomy): Eukaryota > Metazoa > Arthropoda > Malacostraca > Isopoda > Trachelipodidae > Trachelipus > Trachelipus rathkii. The sequence continues at coordinate 643 of JABUQX010019707.1, forward strand.
TATATATATATATCTACAGGTTTAGGTAATATAATGGTATATAATATAATATAATACTATATATATAATATATATATTATAATATATATTTATAATATAACATTATTATTATATTTTCATTAATAATATAATATTAATTTATTATATCATTATTAATTATTATTAATAGTTATTCATTATTATTATATTAAATATTATTATTTATTTAATTAAGTAACTATTGATTTTAGAAGTGGAAGAATTAAGTAAAGAGTAGTTAAGTAGTCAAGTATAGTATATATATAGTTATAGTAATAATATTAATTATTTAATTATATATATTATATATATAATATAATAATTATATTTATATATATAATTATATATAATCTTATATATAATATTTATAATTTATATATAATATATATATTATATAATTATTATTATATTATTATTTATATATATATATAATATTATATTATATATAATTTATATTATATAAATTTTAATTTATATATATATATATATCTTACATATTTATTTATTAAATTTACCAGCACAAAAATTCAGCATTTATAATTTATAATTATATATATTATTAAAATTATATATATTAATGATATAATATTAATAGAAAATATTACTTAATATAGGTATTAATATATCTTATATATTATTAAATATATTATATATATAGTATATTAATATATTACATATTATATATTAATTTATTATATTATATAATTATATATATATTATAATTAATTATAGTATATATGATATATATGTTCATATTTTTACATAGGTCTCTGATAAGGAGCATTGTTATTCTTTTCGAAATTACTCATAAATTTGATCAATTATAATTATATATTATATATATGTCCTATAATATATATATAGGCACTGTGATATAATTATATATATATTAATTATATTTAGTATATATATATATGTTATATGTATTAATATATATTTATATTATTATATATATATATATATTATATTATATATTAATATATATATATTATATATATATTATATAATATATAATATAATTATTATATAATATATATATAATAATTCTAATTAATATATTATAATTTTAATATTATATATATTATATATTATATATATATTATTAATATTAATATTATATAAATTATATATAATATATATATATATATATATATGGAAATATATAATTTGTACTACTATAATAAACATATCTAATGCTAACATATTTCCGTTTTAAAAGTTATATATTTCTGTTTTAAATAATTACACAAGCACACATATATGTATTTTACACCAATTAATTTCTATTATTATTTCAATTTTTTAATATATTAAGTATAGGTAAATTAATATAATAATTATACATTAAAGCAAAGAAGATTAAATATTAATATGATAGAATCTCTAAAATGGATAGATATAGAATATATAATATATATACTATATATATATAAATATATAGCTTACGGAAAAAGATTAGTATGAGGTGATTTTAATCTTATATATATTATCAGAGTGCGTATCAAAGTACCTAATTAACCATACATTTTTTTGTTTACTAATAATCGGATACCCTTCTCATTATTATATTATATCATATCATATAATATAATATATTTATAAGTGATTTATTTAAATAGTATTAATATATTTATATGATATATATATGATATTATGTAATATATTATATAATGTATCTTTAAATTGATATATATGTTAAGGTTATTATTGATATTGATATTAATATAAATTTGTACTACTATAATAAATACTATAATGATATTATGTTTATGTACTAGGTTCAAGATAAAGATATATTTTTTTAAGATATAAATTTATTTAATATTTCGCAATATATATAAACTATGAAATCACCGTTTTTTATTTTTAAATATTATTCACATAAAAAGTATTTAAATATAATAGTTATAATAATAAGGATAAGGGTCATCTTTGCCTGTAGCAAACAGTCCAAAATTGTATACGTAAAAGATGAGTAATGACCTTCAAGGCATCATAATAATAAACATTTTAATAAATAAAAAAATATTATTTAATAATACTTTTATTTATTAACTATAAAAACACAATACATATCAATCCTACTGTACTAAATGTTCAATACTTCAATCCACTTGAAGAGTATGCATAATCCCAAGCTTTTTATTTAATTAGATTGAAAAAATTAAAGCAAATATTAACTTCTGACAAAATAAATTAAAAATGAATTATTTAATTATATTATAACTCAAATAATAGAATCCCTATCACATTTAAACTTTCATTTGATTATCCACAATTTTTTATCATGAATAGGCTAATGCGTGTGGTGTAATGGTAATGGTGTTAAGTTAGTATTGTATTTAGGATTATAAATCTTCTAAATAATTAATCAATTTATTGATGAACATATACAAATTTTAAATTATAAACATGTCTAACTAATAAATAAAATAATTAAAATATAAAGATAGAAAATATTTAAATTATATCGCAAATTATTGAATTTTGTTAAATGATCGATCAGTATTCTATTATATGTTTTATTATCGATTAGCTAAATCATGAAGCAGTGCCTAGCAATTAATATAGTCGTCACCTCTGAATAATATATAATTATATAATATTATAATATATAGACTGATGATAGGTTATTATTATATTATATATTAGGTATATATATATTATATATATTATTATATAATAATTATATTATATACATATCATTTGTATAAATTATTATTATATTATAATATTATTAAGTAGGTGATTTTATTACTAGAACTAATAGAGTATAAGTTGAATAGTAGTTACACGTGAACTACTGTACAAAATCTTCGAACGCAAAAGTATAAAAAGATGCGTTTGATTAGTATATAGTAAGAGAAAGTATATAGTTGTAGACACTTAAACAAAACATTGGGAGGGAAGTTAAAAAAATGTTTATACTAAAAGGTGGTGTAAAAGCTTGTGTTGGATAAATGAAAGGTTGTATGGCAACGCAACTTGGTATAAATAGTTATGATTAAGTGGTAGTGGTTGAATGTCGATATTGATAAAAAGTCATAAAATGAATTAGTGGTTTTAGAGAAGAAATAAGTGTGGTTAATTTGTGGGTAAAGTACATTAATAGCTAAGTATAAAAGAAATCAAGGATAAAAGTTGCAAATTAATAAGTAAGAAAAATAAGTAAAAGGTAATTAATTGATATTTTTTGAAAGAAGGTATAAATTCGAGAGTTTATCAAAAGGTTAAATATATAAAGGAATAAATTGTTACTGGTAATTATTTTAGCATATTCTGAATGAGAAGTAAGGGGAATTTTTATAAAAAAATTAGAACTAAATATGAGTACAACTACGGTAATGAAATAGATAGTGCTATATATAATTTTGTAGAACTGATGAATAATTGAAATAACGTAATTTAATTGAGATAAGTTAATTGATGAGTGGAGATCACTCGATAAATCTGCAATAAAAATAACATTTAAATGGCAGTAAATTAGGGAAGAGTTATATAAGTATGAAATTTATTTAATAGAGTAAGTGTGTTAGGTTGTTTGATTGAGATGCGTAGAAAAAGGTTATGATATTTTTAAACTTGGTGTAGGTAATAAATAGGTTAAAGTGGAAAAGTTATGGAGAAATGGAAAGTATATATTATCATGCAGAATAAAAATGTACAAATTGTACAAATTAATCAATACTAATAATAAGATTTAAATCCATTTAAAGATAGTGGAAGTGACTAGAATTATTTTAATGATTGTGAAAAAACACGCGGGTAATTAATAATAGTGAAAGTTGTATGATGTCACGTTTTATTGGAAGGTTTGTTTTAGGTCTGCAAAGGATATTGGAAGAAGAACAGTGTAGATGTTATCTCACTTAGACATTAAGGGTAGTAGGAGATAGTGGTAGAATATTGGTAGCACTATAGGTAGAATTAGTTAATAACATTTAATTGTCTTTTTTTATTAACGTAATGTTCGAGGGAAGATAGTATGATATTTTATTTTGATTGAGAAAAAGTGCTGAAAGGATACTGAGAACATAATGTGTTACTTTTAAGAAATGTAAATAATATTCAAAGTACATTATATATAACCAAAAAGTGTGAAATGTAAAATTGAGTGAAAAAAATGAGAGAGAAGAAGAGCAATTATTATATTTAGTTAATTTATATACCTCTCATGAAACTCTGTGTACTAGGTGTTTAGTGAGATATATATGGTGTTTGTTGTGGTATGCTTCTGAATGGATATCCAAATATATATAAAAATATTATTAAAAATTATATATTATAATAATATTTATCATTAATATAATTTATACATTAAAAATATAATAATATATACTAATAATTAAATATATATATATATATTTATATATATATCTAAAGTATATATATTAAATATAATATTAAAAATATATTTAATATTTATATAATAATATATATATAAAAATTTGTAATATATCGAAATTATTATTCAATAAGTGATAGTTGTGGTATTATAAGAATATAATGTTATGATATAGTGGGAATAAAATGGTATATGGATTAAAATAAATTATCAGAGTGAGTCAGGGATGTGTTATAAGTCTTCCATTTAAAATAAGGCTTGCTTAAGAACCTTATGTATACGTATTTGAAGGTTATAAAAGAATATCTTAAAATGGGTAGTCATGAAGAGGCTTTATCCAAATGGAGAAGTGACTATTATAACAAAATATTAGTATACATGGTCAGTATGCAAATTAGCATAAGCAGCTTGCAGACGATTTGGTCAGTTCTATAAATTAATGCATGTAAACTTAAATAAGATGTCCAGAGTTTAAAGGTATTTCCAGTGAAGTAATTTGAGCGCATGACAAGTAAAGGATGATGCGCTATGAATAATATAGAGAAGGAAAGATATTGTGAGTGGCAGGAAGAGTAGTGCTGATGTACAAGTATAAGCGTTGGTAATTTAAGTGATGTGAAACGGTGACTCAGTATGTTTTAGATTGGTTGATTAAAGACAGAAAACTGGCTATACGACGTTTGTTGTTAACCACATAATAATATATAAATAAACATTTTTAGCGTTTAGGTGTTGTAATTTATAGTATTAGTAATTTGGCGAGAAAACTAAGTCTAAGGAGGATAAAGTAGGAGATAAGAGGATTAGGGCTAATATAAGGTAACAGTATCTGTCTTAAGATAATGGTTAATTAAATTTCAATAGATGTGATATAGGATGTGATGATAGATAAGATTAGGGAACGAATGTGAGATAAAGGAGTTTGGTTAGAGCGCATGAAGAAATGACATCATGGTAACGCGGCATGAAGTAATCACGTTCTTGATCAGTCCATAGTTTTTGTGATTAAATGTTAGTTAAGTGGCAAAACTATCGCGCATAATCTTGATTAAGCTCATTAGGGTTAGCCTCGGTACGGTCAGGCATCCACGGCGCTTTAAAATAGTTGTTATAGATATCTCAAAAAAACAGAATGACATATACTGAGGTATTTGATCAGGGATCAAGAAAAGTAGTTGAAATGGTAATATAATATGAGTAAGTGAATTAGAGTAGAGATGTAGTTTTGTAGATGGTGATAAAAAGGACATGGTGGTGGAATGAGATAATATATATAGTTTATTTACACCAGGCCCGGGGTTGAAATCCGCTAAACTCTTGAAAGGTTAGTATATTACCACAGTAGAGAAGTTACTAGAACTAACTTACCGCAGCTTTGTGAGTGTAAAAGAGGTAATAAGGGGTTAGAAGAGTGAAGAGGTGTGAGTCTCTTAGCGAGAATGTTTTTGGATCTTAAGAGTATTAACATGCCTAGTTACTCTAAAGGGATTGGTGATGATAAGTAGATATGTGGGAATTATTCCTTTATCTTTATAGTATCGACTTCGTTATGTTTAACTACTAGAATTACCTGCCCTTAAAATCACTATTTAAGTTATATGAAGAAATTTTTAAAAATGTTTACAGTAGAGTCAATAGCAAACTTATTAATAATATTTTTAATAATTCAAACTTTATATATTCAACTACAAAGCCATAATTTTCAATAATCTAGGGATCAAAGAGAATAGATAAAATGGTAATAAAAAGAAAACTATTATATTATATATTTTATATATATATTAATAATTATATTATATAGTAAATTATAGTTATTATATATTATTATAGTAATATTATTACTTATATATATATTAATAATTATTATATTATATATATATATATATATATAATCCTATAATATTAATATATATAATAAAAATTATTAATAAATATGTATTATATATAAGTATATAGTATATAATAAGTATATAGTGTATATATTATTAAATGATATAATATTTTATATTATGTAGTATATATATTATATATTATATATATTATAATCATAATTTTTATTATAATATTATGTACTTTAAATTCATAATAATACATTAGTATATATTAGTTTTATATACTATTCACTATAATATATAGCTAATTGCTCTTAATATATAATTTTTGTAGTAATTCCAATAAATCAAAGTATACTAATCACAGATTCGGTCTAAATCAATATATTTTTCGTTAAACTAATATTTAATTTTCAAGGCAACTTAATCTTAAACAAATATATATAAAAAGAAGAATCCAAAACTTTTATAGATTAATTAAATGTATTAAAGAAATTTAAAATGCAATCTGAAATAGTTTGGAAAGCCTAAAATGTTTTGTTTTAATATATGATTAAAGTGTTTTTATTTAAAGTAGCATTGATACACATACAGCTTTCTGATTTAAACTAATGCTCTTGCCCTATGAGACTCTGCTGGCCGGTCGGAGATTTCTCCTGTTGAGAGTATAATAAATACAATTCTCATCTACCAGATTATGGGGTAATCACTTAGTGATCGTTGGCGGAATAATACATAATATTTAATAATATCTCAAACTGTATTTGTTTATAAAACTTTTTTATAATACAATATATCTTCATGTAAACTTTCCTTTTTTCTGAAATTTCTTTATTATTCACTCCCTTATAATAAACAAAACTCTATACATTTCTCAGTATCCCCTTTTTGAGACGACTCAGTAATCTCTTGAGCATGATAATTTCAGACATAGAACATTCGTATTGATCTAAACATAAATTAGTGAATTGAGTCTTGGAGGAACTACTCATTATTACATGCATTCGGTTGCTTACAGGAGAATGGCTCTCATATAAAAGAAGCTTGAAATTCTGTTCAGATTCACTAATTATATTAAATTTTCTCAACTTTTTATATTATTTTACTGGTGGATTCTGCAGATGCTTACACTATACGTTAAGCTATATTAAAAGGTCATAGTTCGCTTCTCCTATGTATTTGAAGATTACTCATGATATCTCAATATTGGTGTGGATTCGTTTCAATAAACCCTTTAAAATATAGCTTTTTATGTGAATAAAATAGAGAGTTTTAGAATCTAAAGGCCTAGAGGACAATTTAATCTTATGATAAACTGTATAAGGCTCCTAATATATCATTATAATAATTTCTGATCTACTCTCCTTGATCTGTTACTTTTGTAATCTTATTATAATATCGCTCTTCTTCTCTGCGTGAACTAGAAGAAAGAGTTTGGTGACACTATTAATATAATTCTTAATCACTATTAAAGAAAATATTATAGTATAGTAAAAATAGAAATAAATATAGGATTTAGTATAAATTTATAATAAATAATGATAGTAAAATATAAATTGCATATATGAAAGTTACATAATAGAAGTAATAAATAATAGATTACTTCTAACTTGGTTATACAATCGGTAGGTTTGCTCAGATGAAAGAATAAATAAATTAGATACAATCTACTATAATCTGACACTTCCTTAGTACTCGAAAAATAAATCCGGGTGTAGAAGTAAAGGAATTAGGGCCTAGATAGGAGCGTGAGTCGCCGCATCTCGTTAACAACAAGAGGGTATGTGTATAAGTACGTATAAAAAGTGTTTTTTTGATAATGAATAGTTTAGTTTATTTAATTAAGTATATTAACCTAAGGTCATAAGATTTAGGATGTAACGGCGTTCTTAGCTGGTATATATCTGTCATAGATTAAAGTAATATTTATAAATATTAAAGTAGGTACAAATAGGTATTAGATAAAAAAAGGGGGCGTGTTATAGTTAAAAATATATAAAAAAAAGCTCTCATCATTAACTAATTGTTGTGAAATATTGTAGTAATAAACAACTTCAGTTGTGGTGCCTCACTCTTATCTCACAGAATATATTAAATTCACATATCTGTTTTATGTGGAACTACTCAATTGCTTTAATTCCTAACTTATAATTTTTACCTTGACAATATTTAATAAAACCTAAATTTATCATTTTGCCTCTCCTTTGTTCCGCGTGGGTGAAGTTGCTGCGTACCCAACAATTAAGAGTAGAATTGCGTTTATCAAGGTCACAAAAGGGACAGGAGTTTAAGAGTAGACTATTTTTACTCTATTAACATATTATTTTAAAATTTTTTGTGTTTTTAAAAATTTTTCCTGTCAATGATTTTATTTAATATAATTATATTCAAGAATTAAATTATGTATTTTTTATTTATAATTCTAATGAACGTTAAAAAGATTATCTGTATGAGTAGGTAGATTATCAATATGATTTTATAGGAAACAATTGTAAAAATAAAAACTAAAAAATATAAAAAAAAAAAAAAAAAAATAAATAAAAACAAAAAAAAATATGTATACTCTTAATGCAACCTCATTGTTATTGTAACCAATATTTATATTATAATTAGTATATATAATTATATATTGTATTTTATCTATTTTAATAATAATATATTATATATATATATTATTCTATATATATATATACTACTTATAATATATATATATATATAATATATATAATATAGTATATATTATATATAATATTATATATATATTAATGTTATATATTTACAAAATTTTTATGAAAAAAAGGTATATAATATAATTATATATATAATTATTTACATTTATATTTAATTAATAAATAGTATACCATATATATATAAATATATATATATATATTATATATATATATAATATATTATATATATATATATCATATATATTATATATATAATATATATATAGATATTTATATTTATTTCTATAACTTACAATTTAACTTTACGCCATTTTTTAGATATTTCATAAAAAGATCATATATAAGGTAGTATATATATATATATTATTATTTAGGTATATATATATATATTATTATTTATAATATATAATATATATATATATAATTATATAGTATTGATATTAGTAATAATAATATATACATATAGTAGCAGCTTTTAATGTTATTTTTATACGCAATATGGGTCCGTTTATTTGGTATTTGCTGATTTATTTAATAAAATAATGTTGTTAATTATATATTTCTTAGGAGTTTATATATATATAAATGAATAACAATATAATGCCTTTTAAAATAACATATTGCTTCTGTGACACTGTCTCATTTTTGACAGGGCATGTCAAATAGGACGAGATAGTTAATTTAATTGTATTTTAATTAATATAATATGTACACAGTAATAAGATAAAAGTGATCCGTGACTCACATTTAATTTTTTTATGTTTTTTTTTTTTTTTTATTTATTTGGTTATTTTATTTTTAAATTCTGTATAAATGAAATATCGATGTATATCACAGGGATAATAATATAAATCAATAATAATGACAGAAGTAATGTCTAGGATAAAGAATTAAGAACTTAGTTATGGTATGTGATTGGTAAGTTCTATCCTACGTGCGGTTGTGCACTCTCGCGTTAAGTAAGGTGAAACGACATAAGGCGTAATTGAAGTACTATATTAGATTATAAATACACACCTCTACTACCATTATATTTAAGTATATTTAATAATTTATACTAAAAATGTTTTCTTCGGTTTGTAATTACATATAACTTGAATAAGGCTTACTCATCCTGCTCATTGTGGTATTTTGTGGGTATGTTCAGTACGGTGATATGATTTAGCATCCCTTTATCCACCCTACACTATCACCGTCTATATATTAATTAGATATAGTTCTAATAAGGTATATATGGAATCTATTACTATAAATAATATAACGAGGTGTGAAGTGGAATAAAAAACTAGATAAATGACGGTATAGAGAGTGGAAGTTTTACGTTAAATACATCACGTATTTATAAACCCTAATATAAGAGAAACATATATAATTATATTATATTAGTTATATATTTACCGCGCTTATACGTAGATGGGTTGAGGTAATATTAAAAATAATATTTAAGCTTATACTAATATATATATATATAATAAAATATATTCAGATAAATTTCCCCAAACTTTAGTAAAATAGGCTTATAATATTTAAAAAATGAAGATGTAGCACAAATGATATTACAAGATTTTAATAATGCTTATATAATATTATAGTCATAATGTTAGGGTATGGTAATGTAATACTAATAATATTTAAGTAATATTAAATATAATATATATATATACTATATTAGGGTATAAAACTAAGTTATATAATCAATTATAAATTATAAGGGAATAGGAATGGGTGTAATAGATTCTGTATGTAAGGTTAAAAAAAAAAAAAACTATTTATAAATATTATTAAAAACTAAATATAATAATATTCTTAAATCTAAAATATATAATATAAAATATATTATATTTAATATATAAAAATTAATAATTTTTTTTAAATATTAAATATAAATTATAAAAAGTAAATTAAATTAATTTAATTATTTTATTTTTTATTACTAATTAATATATTAATTGATTAAATTATATATTACTTAAATCATTATTAATGAATATATAGTAAACAAAATAATTTAAAATCTTTCAAATATAGATAAATTTTAAATTTTAAATTTCATGCGTTATTAAATTATTATATATATATTATTTATAATTTAAAATATTTTTATTATTATACATTATATAAAAATAAATAAATAAAAAAAATTGAATTAACAACCTAAAAATAAATAAATAATATTGTAAATATTAATTGTCAAATAAATTAATTATAATATAAAATATAAAATAAATTAAATACTAAATATATTAAAATAATAAAATATAAATATAAATATAATAATATATATAATTTTTATATATAAGAATTATAAATTTAATAATTAATATTAAAATAGTTAAAATTATAAATAAAATATATTATAAAATATTAAAATTAAATTAATTATTTAAATAAAAATAAAAAAAATATAGATTAAATATTAATAAATTATAAATTATAAATAATAAAATCTAATTAAATAATTATAAATATTATATTAAATATAGAATATATTCTTGCTAAAATAATGGAAATTTTTTAATAGCCTATAAATACCATTAAATTTTTAAATATAAGAGTACTTTCAAAAAACTTAGGAAAATAAAATATATAGAAAATAAAGAAAACTTTATTAATATAATTTCAGAGTAAATATCATATATATAGTAATAAGTTTAATTATAAAATTATAAATATAATATAAATTTTATATTATAATTTAATTATAAATAAAATTATAATATATATATAAAATATAAATAAAATTTAAAGTAGTAATTAAAATATTAATATTATTATAAATTATAAAGATATATAATAAATTATTATAAGCTCCTCCTTTTTAGTATAATAAAATTTTATTAATTCGAACGTATAGTAATAGATTTTTTCACCATAGAAAATATAATTATAATTAATATTATATTTAATTAATATATTAAGTAATAAATATTATAAATAAATTATAAATAATTATAAAAAATTATAATATATTATTAAAAAAATAAATAGTATTAAAAAATATAAATTTAAAAAATAAAATAATGTAAAATTATTTAAATATTATAAAAATCTAAAAATATATATTAAATCTTATATAATATATTATACTATAAAATTAAAATATAGGCAACAGATATTTTGGAATTATATTAAAATAAATATAGAGAATACTATAAATTCCTAAATCTATAACATAATACCTGTAAGGAGTTCGATTGGGGACTTGTAAAACTAATGAAATACTTATAAAATATTTTTATTTTTTTAATTTTTATTGATTAGATTTTTTTTCATAATTTTTTTTTCAGATTATTTAATACCGCATGACTCCAAAACATAAATAAAAAAATATGATAATAAAATTTAATATGTTTTATCTGTTAATGATAATGGTCGTATCCTTTTGTAGATCATATTTAATTTACTTGATATAAAAAATGTTTTTTTTTTTTTATTTTTTTTTTTTATACATTTTATTATAAAAAAATTAAACTATTTAAATATTAAATTTAAAAATGCAAAATATGTATAAAAAAAATTTGGTTTTAATCTTAATTTTGAATTACTTATCGAGATACTTTATTTAATTAAAATTATTTTTAAAACAAATATTATTACATTATTATACTCTTTATAGAGAATTATTATATAGTTAAATCTACTATCATTTCGATACTATTTAATCTTGTTCGTTAGCCTCCCTATGACTAATAATAAATAATTCATTGTTGGTAAAACTATAATATAATGTATAGTTTGAAATATTAAATAAAACAAAAAAAAAATCTAATTTCAAACTGATTACATATTAAAATGTGTAAAATAAAATGTGCATATATATATCATAAATATTATATATTATTTATGCAATTAATATAGATTATAAACATATCTTAAATGTATTTTAAAATCATTATTAATTTAATATAAATATAATAATTCTATTATTTATATATATATTATATATATAAATTATATATAATTATACTATATACAGTTTAATATTATATATATTATTCAGTATATTATATATATTATATTAAATATATATTATTAAATACTATAATATATAAATTATATATTATATATATATATATATATATATTTATAAATAAAATTAATATATAAAATACTTAACTAAATAATTAATTTTATAATATATAAAAATATATATAATTATATATATTAAAATATATAATAATAAATGTACTTAAAATATAAAATATATATTTTTATATAATTATATATATATATAATTATAATAATATTAAAACATCAGTATATATATAAATATCAAATATTATATATATATATATATATTTATTAATATATAATATATATATTTATATTATATAATAATAATATATATATATATAATTATATATAATTATATTATATTATATAATATATATATATATTTATATAAATATTATAAGAATTATATATAAAAATAATATTATATATATAAAATATATTATTAATATATATATATTATCTATTAATATTAATTAATATATATATATATTAATAATTAAATATATAATTAATATATATATATATATATATATAATATAATTTAATATATATATATATTATATTATTAATATATAATAATATTTAAGTGTTATATAATACTATTGTGCATAGATGATATGTCAATATAATTTTTTATATACTGGTTATATAAGGCATATTTTTTTTAATTTTATATCACTAATAGTCATTATCCTACTATAGAGTATCATATATATATGATGTATACATCATAGGTATAATATCGTAGATATTATTAATCAATATATAGTATTATTATATATATACATAATACCGCTAGGATGCGAGATTATTAATATTCCCCAAGTCTAGTATATATATTAATATATTACTCAATATTATATAATATTAATTATCTATTATTATATAATAATATATTATATCATTAAATATATATATATATTAATTATATATGATATATATAATAATATATTAATATTATATTAATAATATTATAAATATATATTATATATCTTAATATATATATAATTAATATATATATATATCATAAATTATATATAATATATAAATTAATATAATTATATATATATTATTAATTTTTATATATATATAATATTTAAAATATATATATATATATTATATATATATATATATTATAATATATATATATATATATAGTATATAATTTTATATATATAATATATAATTCATATTAATAATATAATATATATATATATATATATATTAATATATTATATATAATTTATATATATATATATATATAATATATAATATATATATATATATAACTTATTAATATAAATAATATATTATATATATATATATATAATATAATATATATTAATATTAATTATGATATATTATATATATATTATATATATATATATATATTATAAATCTATTTAATTATCTATATAATATATATTTTATAATATTATATTATATATATTAATATATATATATATATTATTAATATATTATAATATTGATAGTATTATTAGTATACTTTCATAATATATAATTATATACTTAATATATATATATTATAATTAATTATATAATACTATATAATATAATTATGGTTATATCACTAAAGGGTGTCCATAGACTAGTAGGTATAAGACTACATTACCTATTCTATAAATATGGATATCATATATATATACATTAACTATATATTATATATATATATATAATTTATATATACTACATTCTATACAATATATAATATATATATATATATATACCTTTATATTTACTACCTATAACTACATCCGATACTACTTTAATATTAGAATTAGTAAAAAGATTATATATTACTAATGGATATTATTTATAAATATATTATATTTATATATAATACTATTTTTTAGTGTTATAATATTATTATGATTATAATTATATAGTATATATATTTATTACATAAAAATGGCAATAAAGTAGAGTTATATATAGTCCTAGTATTGTATAAGATATAGTAAGTCATATATAATATCTATAATTTATATTATTCTATATGAGCTACTATATTATTTTATACTGTACTGACCTATATATATAATATATTTATATATATATATATAGTTATATCTGTATTATTATTACCTATCTTATATTATTATATATTACATTATATATTATATTTTATTAATATTATTTCTACTCCAGCAATTTATAGCCTTGATAGTGTTTTTTACTTGCCACTGTAAGAGCTTTACATTTATATGCTTAATAGTATTAAGTATAGTATGAGACTATAAACTTTATTATATAGTATAGTTAATATTTATATATATATATATATATCCTTGCCAAATATAGTATTTTATAAAACTTATTATACGTATGGGTATGATAATATATTAGTATATGAGTAATATAATATTATCACATATATTTATATTATATATATAGGTACAAATATATACTTTATATATTATGTACTTATAATATATATATATTATATAAAATATTTATATAACTATATAACTTATACCACCAACTGATAGGTATATAATTCAGTTCACATTTAATCGATATTGTATATATATACATATGTATCCGTTTTTTCGTATATGGTGTATATAATTATATATATATAAATATATATAAGTGATATTTTAATTTTCAATGGCATGGTATATTCTAGAGATATGATATACTTTTAGTTATCATATCCACTACTATTCGAAAATATATAATGTAATGTATGAACTAATTAGATAGCTACGTACTATATTACTAATAATACCATATATATATATTCTAATAATATAATATATACTTATAACATATTGATATAGCTGTTAATATGAAATTCTATATTGTATCAAGCCGTGAATCTATATATGTATTATATATTATAGCTCAATATATTCTTGAGATAATAGATTAGTTATGAGGTTATTAATTATGTAAATAATTTGATCTTATGTATGACATATTATTGCATTGGAATTTAAAATTATCAAATTTGTATTTCATTAGAATAATAAAACATTTGCATAAATTATAAATATATAGTAAATTAACTACTATATAGTATTGGTTATAATATATTTAGAATGTTTTCTACTTGTATAATAGTTTTAATACTATACTATATCATAGTACGTATCGGTATATACAATACTAATATATACATATATATTATATTAGTAACATATTATAAATTATTTCCCCAACTGATTGGATCATAATTTGTATCTTGATAAAATCCTATAATCGTTATTATTTATTTTATTATTGGTTGATATGTCTATAGTATTATCTATATATATATTCATAATATATATTCTCACTAATTTCAATATTAGTGCAAATACTATATATTATATGATATAACATCTTTATATTGGTAATTATAGCGTGGTGTTTCTTTTATACACTAATAACTATATATATATACTATATACATACACTTACTATATAGATCTATAGTGATATAAGAATTTTATTCTACAGTATGATTATATCATCAATTTATAAGATAAATTAGGAAATGAAATGAACTTGGAATTTATTTTAATCTGTAGATAATAAATTATTTATAAGTTTAATAATATTAATTTATTTTACTCCTTATTAAAATTTCGAACTCGGCTATATAGCAAAAAAAAAAATAAAAATTAGTTAATTTAAAATATATATATATATATATATATAGATACTATGTTATCGTATATAAATTATATATTAGTGAATATAGCTTCACAATATAAACTTCAATACACAAAGTAACTATATATATATATAGATTTAAACATTGTTCTACGAAGTGTGTGTATATAATTATACAATTGGTGCTTTATGTTATGTATATACGTACAATATAATATTCCAGTTCTTCTCATTTTTTCAGTTTGTATAAATATGATAAATATATTTTCTGTAAATAAAGTGCAATTAATAATATAAAACAAATAATAAAATTGTAAATAAATCACTTAAATATATATTATAATATATAACTGAGGTTATGAAATATTTCGAAATCTATATAATAATGTAAAGCTATTTTTGCTCAATACACCTAGCTTAATTGTAGTTTATTTATCCTTTAATTTTTTTTGTTAATTTGTAAATTTATCTTTGCGTAATCACATAATAATAAGACTAATTTTAAACAAAAGCTCTGTAACATACTGTAATCTATATAAAGGTTGTTTTTGAGATGTTTCATTTTAAAAGTTATTATTATAATTATATAATTATTAATTACATTATATTAATATCTTTAATAATTATTTTATTTACTTTATTATTTTAATTTCTCACTTATATCATTAATTTATCTATATGATCTATTATTTATAACCTATTATCTATATTATTACAAAATTTTATTGATTTAATTTATCTCATTTATTTATATTTTTATTATTAATTATTATAGATATATTATTATTTAACTATTAATTATTATTATTATTATTATTCAATTATTATTATTATTATTTATTTATTATTTTATATTATTTTTGTTATATATTAATAATATTATTGATTATTGAGTATTATTATTATTTATTATCTATTAATTATAATTATTTCATTTATCTATCTTATTTATTATTAATTAGCGATTATGATGAGTATATGAATATTCAAATTATATTATTTTTTTTACATTAGTATTAGTAATATTATATTACCACTAGACTTTAATACCTATAGTATAACATATTTATGCTGAGGAAGGCTCATAAGAGAAAGGTATTAAAAGTATTTGCTTAATTTTGTTTTTGGGTGTACACTGACAACCAAATTTCCATAATATATGAGATATATTATTATTTAATTATATATATTTATAGGATCTATTACTATAAGTTATTATTATTACTCTAATGCAAAGTGGTATTTTTACGTAAAGTAGGTCTATTATTAGATATTACGGAGGTGTATGATCATTAGGATGGTACATATATTGTATTACTTTATAACTATAACTTATATATTTATTCATGATATAGAGGTATTATTAATTAGTGAGGTATTGTTAAGCTTGTGTTTTGCAATAAATTAAAGGTGTCTGTTGAATACTTTGTAGATTCTTATATTATATACTATAGTTAACGAATACTACTATATATAATAGAAGTTATAATCTATATTTATGAGGAGCAATACTTTTATCCTATACTAATTCATAATATATGTATAATATATAGTATTATAATAATAATATATATATATATATGCTTATAATTTCCTTTGATTATTATTTTAGGTAATGTCCTATTTGTATATATATTAATAATACATATATAAAATATAATTATTAATAGGATATTTATAAATCAAGCCTGAGTATATATCATATATATATATATTGAAATTTCCTATATATTAATATATATATATAATACTTTTGAATCTGCTTCCTGTTGTTTGCCTTTGATGAAGAAGCATTTTTTGTTCATGGTTGTTAAAAACTTAAAAGTAAAATTTACTCTACTAATAATTATACATACATGCTGATCAGAGGCTACTCCTATACTCTTGCTTTCGTTCGTAGCATTAGCCAAGAGTTTATCTCATTAGTTAGAATGCAATCGAAATCTTTAGACAGAATTTTCACTATGTTACGCAACACTAAAATTCTCTTTTATTATCTTTTTTATTTTTGCAGAAAAGATGTTCAAGTAAATAAACATATTAATAATAAATATATAATCACCAGATTGTTGTCACCTTTCGACGGGCAATTGAAACCAAGAATCATCGCGTATTAAATATATGCCTAAATTTTATCAATCCGTTAAAACCTTAGGTGGCTTGTCGTACTCGAATGAAATAGCGGAAATTGTGTGGGTGAATCTAGCCTATAAAATTGTTTAAATTTTGCCTTTGGTATCTCTTAATTACATTTTGTTGTTGCCGTGGGCAAGAAATTAGTATATATATATATATATATATATTATATATAATATAATATATTATATATATATTATATATATATATAATATATATATATTATATATATTATATATATATATATATATATATTAATATAATTTTATATATATATATATATGTTATATACATATATACTAATGTTCTAATATAGGCCTATATATATATTATATCATATATACTATATATATTATATATATAATATGTATATATATATATATATATAACACATTAACTCTACTGAGTATAGGCTATATAAAATAATATATTATTATTACTAATATATATATTATATATTCCCCGTAATAGTGACACTAATTTACAATCTCCTCTTTTAAAATAAATTTTGCCCAGAATATATCAACTGACTTTAACAAAAAAATTATTATATGTTGCCCAAAGGTTTTGATCTCTGGGCATAGAGAATTCCAACATGAGCACTATCTTTCACTGTTCACCGCATTCGTAATTACAGGCTATAAATTTATTGTTTATTCAAAATATAATAATGCTATATCTTAATATATAGTTTAATTAAAA
>JABUQX010019707.1:25000-27286 GCA_015478945.1 Trachelipus rathkii
TTTATGTTAATTTTGCATCTTTTTATATATATTTTATTTTTAGTTCTTCATTCATTTAATTTTTTCAGTATTTTTCATCTTTTTCAGTTAATTTAAAAGTTATTTATTAAAGAAAAATAATCCCTTTTCCCTTTTGCCACTCCCCTTTTAACTTTTGCCACGCCCCTTTTTCCTTTTGCCACTCCCCTTTTCCCTTTTGCCACGCCCCTTTTTCCTTTTGCCACTCCCCTTTTAACTTTGTCACGCCCCTTTTCCCTTTTGCCACTCCCCTATTCCCTTTTGCCACGCCTCTTTTCACTTTTGCCACTCCCCTATTTAATCATTTCCCCCCATGCCACTCCCTCTTTTAGGTGGAATTCAGTAATAATGTTCCTATATAAATTGACCAAATTAATGAGTCGAAATGACTTTAAATTATGTAAATCGATGATACATTTAATTATAATTATAATGATACCTACACAATGTTAATTAATTGTAATAAGACGAGAGAGTATCGCTTGTATTGTGAACATTAATTAGTGACTTTCGGTCTCACCCGATCCAATTACACAATGTAACAAAATTTCAAAATTGTTTACTGTAGTTTTGTAACTTTTTCTTAATCAATCTTTTGAGCCGATTTGAAATATCTAATCAGTTTTTTGTATCATCTACCGTTACAGAAATACATCGAATAGCATATATTGTAATTATTAATATATATATTGTAATACTTGCTATCCTCCACTAATTGTTGCATACTCGTATTTCATCTTTCTTTCAGGCAGATAATTAATAAATATATTGGTAACATTTTATGCTGGCTACTAGAGTATGTAAAAATTCCCAGATGCTTTTTGTTATGTGTGTGGTTACTATATTGGTGAAAAGCAAGTATCCCATAAGATCGTAGCAGATGCCAAATTCTGCATAGCGTTCAGACTTTATTTTGGAATGCCCATGGGTGACCAGGACAAGTTATGGGCACCTCACGTGATATGTGGAAGCTGCCGATCTGCTCTGCAAGCATGGCTAAGATGTGCTGGAATAGCTATGCCTTTGCTATTCCAAGAGTTCTGGAGAAAACTGAAGAACCATTATGATGACTGCTATTTTCGTATGATTGATGTTACAAAGTACAGACAAGGTAAAGGAAGACGTGCCCTAACGTACCCAAACATACAATCATCTACAGCACCTATCTCACATGGTGAGAGCTTAAGAGTATCTCAACCAGTGGCGTACCTTGAAGAATACACTTGGGTAGGCAGAGTTTATATATATATATATATATTATAATATATATAATATATATAATATATATAGATATATATAGTAGTATATATAATATATAATATGATATATATTAGTATGTATCGTATATAATTAGTATACATATATACTATTTATATATATATATATAATATATATATATATATATATATAATATAATATATAATATATATATTATAATAATTATCTAGGATATATATATTATATATTAATTATATATACTATAGTATATTATAATATATATATATATATATATATAAATATATATATATAAAAAATATATATGTATATATATATAATATATTATATATATATATATATATATATATTGGCCAGCCTTACCGAAAGCATCATGCATGTAACTAAAAAATTATAACAGCTACAGAAAAAAAAATAACATTTTGATTTTAGCAAGCAAATTTCATCCATGAAACTTAAAAAAAATATTATTCTTATTGCTAATCTGAGTGTTAATTAATAACACGCTTAAATTACTAGTATAAATCTTAGATGTGGCAAGCATACAGTGTGATTGACCTTGAATCCCTGCATTACTTCGCGAGAGCAAGAGTTGCCAAAACAGTATTTTAAATTTACGCTTTGGAGAAAATGGTTATTTTTCTTTTTATATCCTTGTTAGGGGGTTCGAGCCGACAGGGGACAGAGGGGGAGACGAAAGTCCCCCCGTCGTGCCCCGGAGTAGGCGAGAAAACGCCCGACTCTATCCACGTTCTTGGCTTACCCGTGGGAATATTCTTTAATTAAAAACAAGAAAAAAAATTCAACATTTGGCACCCTTGCGTGCTCACTCGGGACTACTCGAGCTTCTTCGTATATCTGAAAACGGTAATAGTCAAGACAAGTTTTTTCAAAGAATTTTTAAACTATTTAAATTTTCAAAAGCGTTATTATTTTTTTTTTTAAAATTTCCATGGATAAAAATGTCTCCTGATTAATAAAATGTTATTTATTTTTCAGAAGCTGTTATAGTTTTTTAGTTACATGCATGAT
>JABUQX010019708.1:0-25000 GCA_015478945.1 Trachelipus rathkii
AGGAAAAATGTAGTAAAATTATTATAAGAAATAATAACTTTAATAGAAGTTAATTAATAATTTTTTAATTAAAACAGGTTTATACAACTAATGAATATTAAATTTTGGTATATATAATAGAAATATAATCATATATATTAACAATATAATGTAAAAATTTTACATTAATATAACGTCAATTTAAGTTGTAACACCATAAGTAACTATTATTTATAAAGATCGCACTTTTATTCTAGCTTTTATGAGAAATTTGCATGATTCAAATGAAACACTATTATTTTTTCCAATGCTGAAAATAGCCGTAAAAGCTCAATTTTTAAGAAATTTACATAGAATAATTTTCAAAATGTAAAATTTGCAAACTAATGGATGATCGTAACACTTAAGAGTCTAGATGTAAAGGAAAAAAGATACGCTAAATTTATGTTAATTAAAAATATAAATAATTTAAACTAGGTTGATTTCCTTCACAAATGAAATATTTGTTATGAATAATATAACAAGACAAATATTGATTATTGAAATTTCATTAAAAGAACGTCAATTTAAGACAGACAACTAAAACTATTAGTAAATTTACTTTTTCCTGGCTTTTTGAAATAGCATTTCATATGAAAAACTAACTAATTATTTTTTCAAATTGCAAATAGAGTGAAATGCTACTTTCATATGCTCAATGACTAAAAGATTACTAACAAATTATATAATATTTAACACCCAAAATCCTGAATGACTCCGGTTTCAAATTATTCCAGTACTTATAACCGAACTCTTAACTATTTGTAAATGTGAAATAATGTAAAGAGAAAAAAATAGATAAATTATTATATAATATAAAAATGACAGATTTGTTGCAGAGTTTATCATTGTTATACATAAGGAAATAATCTGTAAATTAAAAGGAATTATTATATTGAAACAGTCAAAACAAATTCAAATTTAAGAAAGATCAGTTCAATGAAAAATTCTCTTTTTCTGCTTTTTAACATTGTTTTAAAAAGAAAAAGAAAAATTTACTTTCAAATTGAAATAAGTAAATTCGGCTTTTTAATTCAAACACATTATTGTTTTAATTACGATAACATACCAATATAATATAATTTCTAAAAATGCTTGAAAATAATAGAGAAATAATTCTAATGAGTACACATTTAATAGAGTTAATAAACATACATATGTAGTTTTAATTTATAGTGAAAAATACTTAACACTGAATTCACTGTACTATTTTACGTTATAATAATTTTAATATTAAAGAAATCACATATTATCAGAATATAATTAAATATGATTAAATTAATACATTTTAAGTTATTAATACTAACATATTCACTTAACATAAATGAAAAAATTTTAACAATTAACAAAAGTCATTATATCAAGATCACACCTATAATCATATTAATTATTAAATTCACTTTTCCAGCTTATTTTGAGAGACATTGCACCATTATACATATGAAAACATGTATTTTTATTGCAAATGCTGAGAATAAATACCGTTAAACACTCATTTATTAATATTTTACCAATTAATTTAATTTATCAAATGTTTATGAAATTTAGGAAAAATCGTTAATTTAAGAGTTCTAAATTTGGATAATTATAGAGAATAGAAAATTTAAGAAAAAGCGCAGGATTTTAGATGTTTTAAATTTTTTATTAAAACAGGTTTTCCACAACTAATGAAACAAATATAATATTTGGTATATAATAAAAAAAATATTTGAAAATATCATTTAAAAAACGTTACATTTTAAGACACACTTAAGAACTATTAATATCTTAAATCTACATTTATCATGTTTTTTGAGGATTGGTGCAATTTCAATGAGAGGAAATATTCCCAACCTATATTACGTTCTTCGAATATGATAAATGCCTATACCAAAATATAACAGGGTGGTCTAACATTCTCATTTATCTTCTCTGAAAGATATTTAATACCATACCAACCATATGTAATATGCCGCAGGACATTCAGATTTAGTGAAAAATCGCGCTCACTGTCTATTCAGCCAGTTTCCTAACCAATAAATTTGTAAGGTGAAAATTACTGAAAAAAAGCCTAAAAAATAGCCTAAAAAAGCTTAAAATTCATTATTAAACTCGGTTTTGTAATTTTGTATTAAAACTAATAAAACATTGTTGAGATATATTATTTAATAAAAAACAATATTTAGATTCTCTGGATTCAAATAGTCTCATCAAGTTAAGACACTCTATATGTGTTAACCACTTTTTCTCTTTTCTGACTTATTCAAATTCAGATGCATTGCGAGATGAGACTAATAATTATATTATTATATTTCAAATGTGAAAATCCGTATTAAAAAGCATATGTTCTATCGGTAAGTAAGTAACCGATTAATTTCAAATATGATTGAGATTAATAATTTAAGGATAATAAAATTCGGTAACTATTAAGAGTATCCTAATTTATTTATGTAATAATGTGAAAATTTAAAGAAAAAGGCGTAATTTTAGAAGTTAAAAATTTTTTAATTAAAACAAAGTTTATTAACATTTATTATTTAAAAATGAAGATAATAAATTTGATAATATAAACAACGAATTTTTTCGAAAATATTTCTTGTAAAAAACGTCAATTTAAGGACGAAACCTATATAAATCATAGATGAAACAAAGCTAACAATTTTCTGAGCTTATTTATTTCATCTCAGGATTATTAATTCATTAATGAAATATTTATATTACGATTTGTTTATTTATTCTAAATGCTTGAAATATTTAACCTTGTTAAAGATTTAAACTTATGCATTACCTTATCATATTACAGAGTACTATTCATGCCCAAATTAATTCTTTATACAGAGGACATGCCTCTCTTTGAGGTAAATCTACGCCTACGCTATAATTTATAAAATCCCGCTCTTTCTAAGAGGTTATCGAGACAATCTCTCGCCTCAACTTCTCTGAATTAATTCCTAAGAAAACACGTCGTAATTCTATTCCAGAATGTAAACAATTTTTTTACTCTCGAACGAGCTGCATTCAAATTCTTTGAACAGGTTTTCTCTAACTATATACAACTAATAATGAAACATAAATTCTTTGGTGATAATCATTAGAAATAATTGTCACATTTCTCATGTAACAATTAAAACCCGTTTATCATGGTTAGACACCGTACAGACTATAACTATAATTCACTATTTAGTATTTTCTAGCTTTTTGAAATATGGCATTTCAATAAATACATTTATGCTTTCTTAAATATTACAATTACTTAGACTCGAAGAAAAATGAGAACCGAAAAGAGGAGAGTAAAAAAAAACACTACAAGATGATAGAAAAGAATATGTAGACAGAGAGGAAATAATGGATGTCCAAGGATGATAGAAATAAATTTAGTGATAAAATTCTTGTTTAATACTTTCCCCTCAAGAGTTCTTACATCCAGTATATGGCAAATTGTAAAAATATTAGCCTGAAATCTAATTTTTAAACAGAATATACTTACGCGTATCTACTTCTTCACCGTACAGATTCTTATCCACTATATATTTATTACAACACAACATGCCCAGGTTTTACACACCATACGCAAATATTTGGATAATAAATGAACTATTTTAAGACAAACATAAATTTTCATTTTGAACAATTCCACCTCTATTAGTGAAACTGCTGCAACTACTTAAGACACCCTCTCATTACACAACTTCATACACTCAACAATTTCTCTATTATCTTACCTGTCATTATTTATTGATATTATTTGAGAAATTACAGGATGAAACACAATTATTTTTTCAATGCTTGAAATACCAGTTAAAATACCCTTACATTCTTCTTATACGATCTTCTACCATAATAATTCCTTCTTGCAAAATGTTGAAATTTAGGAAAAATCGTCCATTCCTTTTTCAGATGCTTCTATAATTAAAATTAACTCAACGAAAAAATTCTTTAAGCAAAAGCGTAATTTTCTAAAGTTTAAATTCTTTCTTTCTTTCTTAATTACAAACATGCGCTCTTTCCACACTATTTCATTCGACAATTTATTCTGTTATATCTCTCTAACACACAATCATATCTTGAATTTAAATCATACTACACATTAAAGAAGACACAGCGGCGTAAAAACTAAGTTCACATAGAATTGCCTCTTTTTCTGATAACTTTGAACTGAGGCATTTCACAAGAAACACATTTATTTCTATAATTTCACTTCTATGCCGGAAGAACTATACCGCTATCACACAACTCCATTATTTTTAAAAATTTACCAAATGTTAACTCTTCAAAAATCGCTTAGTAAATTTGTAGGCCAAGGACTACGAGATACTATTTACAGAGTTCTAACCATTTTCGAGAATTAACATTGAGAAAATTTAAGAAAATAGACGATGAAATTAATTTACGAAGTGTTATACCATTTGTTCTCCAATAAAACAGGAGTTCTCTCCACACACCCTTCTAAACACGGACACAATTTCTCAAATTGGCTATATCTCCCAATAAGTTAACAATCAATTCCTTTTCAAAAGAAGTTATTCTCACTAAATATACGTTCGACCATTATTAATTTACAGCCAAGGATTATAAACTAATCATTAAATTTATTCAATATCGATCTTTTTTTTCATTTGCTCTCTTATAGAGAAATTGCACTTTTCCGGATGAAAAAACGATTACCATATTTTTTCTATATCAACTGTCGTACACCTTAATCTCTCTTCCCTTCCTCCCGTCAAAAATACTATCTCTCTTGCCTTCAATTCTTATTCAGAATTACCAACATTTAACTTCTTCTGTTCATTCCCAGATTCGTTGAAATTTTTCAGGAAAAATCTCCGGTTATCTCTTCTTTCACACTCGACGTTCTCCTAATTCTTTTCTTGTCATTTGAACACACTTTACACGACAAGCGTCCATTTATTTCTCTTATTCAACACACTCACATGGTTTTTCTTAACACTAATGACCATTTATTTGCTAATATATATCTATTCATTTAATCACATGCCACCATTTATTGAAGTCATTTTCATCTTAAAAAACGCTCACATTTAATCGATTCTATCTCGTATCACAATCTTCTATTAAGTAAATTTCCACTTTTTCTGCCTTTTTGAAATAGCCGTATTCTCCAATTAACATAAAATTTAATTACACTCTTCATTTTCACTTCTCTTCCTTGAAACTCTTGCTATAAAATATTAAGGGTGTTGGTACGTCTAACTTTAATCATCTTGATCTTATTTTAACTGTTTCATCTGAAAATTCTATGTCCCATTCTCTCGAAAACATCGTACGTTCCCACAGAGTTCAATAGCAATCTCTGTAATGCGAAAATAATTTAAGATATATACCGCGGATAAATATTTTAGCAAGGCTCAAATTTGTTTTATTAAAGTGACAGCGATTATAACACAACTAATAAAAACGATACGGGCCTTTATAAATATATGGGTGACGATTTACAAACCATATAATTGATAATTTTTCATTTTAACTTAAAAAACCCCGCAACCCGCTCATTTATATTATAAGACACCTCATATTACCCAACATTCATATTAATCGTCTTCTCTCTTTTCCTCTCGCCTTCTTTTAAAACTTGAATTCTTCGTCTTTCACATTTACGCAAACTACATTACTCTTTTCAAACTGCTGAAATTCCGGAAAAAATCCTCAAATTTTAAGATTACCCCTTCCAGAATAATCTTCACACCTGTTTCTCTCTACAGTTCTAGGAGAAAATCGTTTCACTCTTTAAGAGTTCTAAATTTGTTTTATACTCCTCGTGAAAATTTCTTTATTAGAGGGAAAGTCGGTAATTCTTCACGAAAGTTAAAATTAACTTGGTTTTATTTAAAGTTCCACAATTGTTTTATTATCAGGTTCTTAACAACTAATAAGAATTATATTCGAATCAACGGATAATTCCAACCGTTCCGTCATCCAATACAAAACCATTTTCAATAAAAATTGGCGGACAATGCTGAAGACACCGGTAAAACTTATTAATAAATTCCACCCTCTTTCAGAGGGCTTTTTGAGAATTGCTTTCAATGAACACACATTATTTTTTCAAAATGCTGAAAATACCGTTAAATAACTCCACAAATTTAAGATTTACAAAGATAATTTCAAATGTTGAAATTTTAGGAAAAATCGTACCTTTTAAGAGTTCTAAATTCTCGATAAATTCCGTCTCGAAATATTTTAAGAAAAGCGAAATTTTTAGAGTTTATTACATTTTAATTCTTATTAAAAACAGGATTTCCACTGAACTTATTATGTTAAATATCCTTTGGTATAATGAACATTAAACAATATTGGAAGATTCTCATTAAAAAACGTCAATTTAAGACACCTAACTATTAATAAATTCGCTTCGCTTTTCTTTCTTTTGAAATTGCATTTCAATCGAAACACATTATTTTTTTCCAACTAGTCTGAAAAATACCGGTTAAACACTACAAATTTTTATAACACTTTACCAAAAAATACTCTCTCCCTATGCTGCAAAAGATTTATGGACATACACAATGCCTGCTCACCCTTTTAAGATGTCTAAAAATTTGGGTAAATTTTTTTTTGTGAAAATTTCAAAAACAAAGCGTAATTTTAGAAGTTAAAATTTTTATTAAAACAAGTTTTCACAACTTGACACCGGGATATTTGGTATAGTAAAAACAATACTTTCTGAAATTGTACAATTCAAAAAACGTCGAAATTTAAAAAGACACCTACAAAGGCAAGTTAATGAAAATTCTCACTCCCAATTCTCGGCTTTTATTGTAATATTGCATTAGATCAATGACTAAACAATAAATTAGGTTTTAATTATCATGTAAATGCTGTAAAATCCCGAGTAAAAACTCAATTTTAAGATTACCAAATAATTTTCAATATAAATTTTTAGGATTTAACATATCGCTAACTTTCTAAGAGATAACAATTTGTAATGTATGATTATAAATATTAAGAAAAGACGTATAAATTTATTATATTAGAAGTTAAAATTATTTTATAATTAAAAATTACAGTTTTTCAGAAGTTTAATGAATTAATATTATAATTCGAATAAAACAACAAATATTTTGAAATTTTTCATTTAAAAATAACGATTCAGTTTTCCCCATAAAACAAAAGAAAGTTTTATGAAGCAGATACAATTACTGATCGATAATGAAAATGGTGTGAAGCAACATTTCACAATAATTCATTTTTATAATGCTGTAATTAAATTTACTTTTAAAAAACTCAATTTTAAGGATTACCAAAATGAAATAATTCTTAAATAGCATTAAGAATTATTTAAGGAAAAAATTAAGTACTTTTATTAAGAGTTCTAAATTCTATTTTTGGTTTATGCATGAAAAACTTTTAAGAGAAAATTAGCGCTAATTTTAAGAAGTTAAAAAATTTCCTTTCTATTAAAACAAGGTTTTTTCACAACTAATTCAAGGATGAGTTTTTTGGTTAAAAATATTGAAACACCAGAAATAATTGAAATATTTCATTAAAACAGTTTCTTTCAAAACAACTACATGGTATAAACTTTTATATATAAACTTCCTTTTATTACTGCTGTTTTGAATTGCATTTCATATCGCATCAAAACATTATTTCCTTTTCAATCGAAAATACCGTTTAAACTCAATTTAAGATTTAACAAATAATTTCAAAATGTTGTAAATTTAGGAAAAATCGTAACTTTTAAAAGAGTTCTAATTTGTAATGTGAAGATTTAAGAAAAAGCGTAATTTTAGAAGTTAAAATTTTTTATTAAAACAGGTTTTCACAACTAATGAAATATTTGGTATATAAAAACAAATATTGAAATTTCATTAAAAAACGTCATTGTAAGACACCTAAAACTATTAATAAATTCACTTTTCTGCTTTTTGAAATTGCATTTCAATGAAACAAACAGATTTATTTTTTCAAATGCTAAAAAGCCCGTATAAAAAACTGACAATTTTAAAAAATTGACCAAATAATTTCAAATGTTGAAATTTAGAAAAATGCGTACTTTTTAAAGAGTTTCTAAATTGTTGTAATGTGAAATTTAAAGAAAAAGCGTAATTTTGAAGTTAAAATTTTTTTTTATTGAAACAGGGTTTCACAACTAATCGAAATATTGGTATATAAAAACAAAATATTGAAAATTTCATATAAAAAAACGTCAATTTAAGACAGCCTAAAAACTTATTAATAAATTCACTTTTGTGCTTTTTGAGAAATTGCATTTCAATGAACCACATTATTTTTCAAAATAGCTGAAAATACCGTTAAAGAACTCAATTTAAAGATTTACCAAATAATTAATTTCAAATGCTGAAATTTAGCATAAATCGTAGCTATTTAAGAGTTCTAATTTTTATGGTCCGACAAGAGTGTACAGAAAAAAATGGCGTATTAGACAGCTTCAATAACATTTATTTTTTGAAATAGGAAAAAAAAAAGGTTTTCACACTAATGAAATATTTGTATCACACCTGAATAAAACAAAACATTAATATTTGAACATTTAAAGGCAACATGAACGTCAATTTAAGACAACTAAAACTATTTAATAAATTCCCTTTTTACTGCCGCTTTTGTGAAATTGTGCCTATTTCAATGAAACTTTCAGTTCATTTTTATTTCTAAACTGCACTGACATGGACCTCGTTAATTTACCAATACTCAAATTCTCAAACGATTAAGACTATAACTAAGTTCTGGCTCAAATGTTGAAATTTAGGAAAATTTACCGCTACCTGTCTCTAAGAGTTTCCTAAGAATCTCTGTGAATGTCGCATTTAATTTAAAGCATTATAAAGCGTACCATGGCTTTATTGATAAGTTACCATCATTTATATATTATTTCACCTTAGAAAAAGGTCTTCAACAAAACTCAATGAATATTTTGGTATATTCTATAACGGAACATAGTATCTCGAATTTCATTTGAAAAACGCGGTCTATTTAATTTAGATAATTAAAAAACTATTTTAATATTAATATATTTTCACATTTTCTGCTTTTTTACCTAATAAGCATTTCCAATGACCAATATATTCCCCCTTTAGTTTAAATACTCAATTTTAGGAGATTTACCGAAATAATTTCAAAACACACAACATCGATATCGCAAATTTAGCGAATATCAGTGCGTTACTTTTAAGCACGTTAATACATAATTGGTGTAAATGTGAAGAGATTTACAGAAAGAATACGCGTAAATTTTAGAAGTTAAAATTTCTTATTAAAACAGCTTTTCACTACTTAGTTTTACGTTGCTGTTGAATAAATAATTTAAAAAACCAAAATCATAATCCGAAAATAGTCATTAGAATTTAAACGTATATCGATTATTATAAGCACACTATTCTTAAAAACTAATTAGATAGATTCAGCTTTTCTGCTCTTTTGAATAGGGGTGCATTTTCAACTGAAAGCTACCTCTCATTCTTTTCCAATCCCACAAATCACCTGACCTGTTTCAAACTCAAATTATAAAATTTCAATTCACATATAATTTAGATTTACTCAGATAAGTTGAGATTCACTGTACTACACTCTTAGCTTTTAAGAGTTCGTATCAAGTCTTGTAATTGTGCAAAGATGTTAACGAAAAAAGCGTAAATAAAATATATTTATTAAAACAGGTTTACGCAACTAATGAAATAATAATTTGCTATAAGGTAAATATAACAAAATAATTGAAATATGTCAATTTAAAAGAAAAACGTCTCATTTTTCAAGACACACACTAAACTTTAGTAATTTTCACTTTTCTGCTTCCTTAGCAAATGAAATAAGTTCAACCAGGATTCAGCATTTCGGGAAATGAAACACAGGATCTATTTTTTCAAATGCCTGAAATAGCCGTTAAAATAACTTTAAAATTAGGACAGTAGTAGTTCAAGAATGCGACTTAATGCCAAAAAAAAATGATCTTCAAAATGTTGAAACAATGGGGTAACAGAGAGAATAGAAAATCGTACCACTTATTATATTTAACGAGATTCTAAAATATTGGTGAATTCGTAAAGAGAAAATTTAAGAAACGAGATAATTCTATAATGATAGATTATAACTCTCTTTTATTATAAAACATTTTGGTCTTTTTAGAACCACACACAAAATAAACGCAATGAAAAGCATTAATTGTTATAGGATTAGAGACCATTATATTGCATATTTCAATATTAAAAAAAACGTCAATTTAAGAACACCCCATAAAAACAGAATAATAATGCTCCTCTTTTCTATGCTTTATAGGTAAAATTTGAGATGTTCATTTATTTAGAAAAACACACACAATTATATATTTTCAACAATAGAACTGAAAAATAAATTACCTCAGTTTAAAAACTCAATTCTCTACGGATTACGCACCCAATATTCATATATCAAATGTCTGAATACTTTATTGCACCGCAAAGAGGGATCAGAACCTTTTAGTAAAGAGTTCTATTTAAACTTTGTAATGTGAATTTTAAGAAAAAGTCGTAATTTTAGAAAGATCTTAAAAAATTTTTTATTAAAACATGTTTTCACCACTAATGAAATATTTGGTATATAAACAACATATTGAAATTTTCCATACAAAACGATCAATTAAACAGACAACCCAATAGGAAACTTTATATAAATACAATTCACTATATAAATTCATAGCTTATATGACAGGAAAGGTTTGCATGTTCAAATGTAAAACATTATTTTTTCAACACAATGCTGAAACTTACACCCCGTTAAAGAACTCAATTATTTTAAGAATTTACATTGAAGAATTCAAATGTTGAAAAATTTTTTAGGAAAAACATCGTCTGACTTTCTAAGCAGTGTCTAATTTCCAAGTGTGTTAGTAATAGTGAATATTTACCAACGCAAAAATATGCGCCGAAATTTTAGAAGTTAAAATTTTTTCTGTATATAAAAAACCGACTCACTGTCCAAAAAAGCTATACTGAACATACTTAAACTAGGTATAAGTAAAATAACAAATATTGAAGATTTCATTTAAAAAACGTCAGATTTAAGCACTAAACCTAATCATAAAGTAGAGCCATTTTGCTTTTTGAAATTGCATTCAATGAAACAATTATTTTTTCAAAGCTAGAAAATCACCCCCGTAAAAAACTCAAGTGTTGAGAGAACCTCTACTTAAATAAGTATTTCAAATGTTGCATTTAGTTAAAAATCGCTCCCAGAACTCCTTAAGCAGTTCTAAAATTTGTATGGGGTGAAAAATTTAAAAAGCAATTATTAAGCTGCTCAATTTTGGTCTTTATGAAGTTAAAATTTTTACTTAAAAACAAAGGTTCTCTCCACAATTCTAAAGAGAAATAAATTCCTGTAGTATACCACAACAAAATTATTGAAATTGTCAATTTGAGATAAAACGTCAGATCCTATAAGACACCATAAAAAACATTAAATAAATGGACGTTGCTGTTTTATATTGAGTGTTAAATATATATTTATCATCACATTTTTTTTTTCATTTAGTTCATGCAAGAATATTGTTTGAATTAAATGCTAGGAATATCTAATTTCAAATGTCCAACATAAGTTCACGTTTTCCGAGGATCACAGGATGTCTCCTCATGGTAACTTACTATAATATATGTAATATAAATTCAAAAGTTAAAAGGTTTTTATTTAGTAATATAGTAATATATCATATATATTATTTTTGCTTAAATTAATATTAATTATAGTATAGTTTTTAATTCATTTTTCTTATGGCGGCAAGAAAATACAACTTTTTTGTCATAAAAAACCAATAGTAAATAAAAAAACTGGTCACTCAAGCACTTCTTTGGGTTATTACTCTATAACTACACAATTTCAAGATTAACCTAAATGAAAATTGTTTAGATAGATACACAAATTGTCTTTGGTTACTCTCTTTTTTCATTTCCTTTTTTATATGATATATATAATATATAATATATATATAATATATAATATATAAATATATATATATATATATATATATAATATATTTTAAGTATATATAATATATATATATATATATTATATATTATATATAATATATAATATATATGTTGTTGGTTTGTTGTGTTGTTTTATATTTATAATGGAAAAGATTTAATTGTATTATAAATAAATAAGCCATAGGATTTATTAAAGTTGACACTTAATTGAAGGTTGGAACCAAATCAAAATTTTTAATTTTATTCTCCGTGAAGCAACTTCAGGTTTTTTTCTTTTAAAATTTACATACTCACACATTTCCCAATTCTAAATAAACTGCTCAGGAAGAACTACCTAATTTCCAGCATTATGGGTGATCTGAAACCCTGTCTCTTTTCCTTGCGACTTTCTTTCTCTCCAACCGTATATTTGGCTCCACAATAAACTAAGTGAACTCTCTCTCTCTCATCTCATCTCTCTCTCTCTCTCTCTCATTCTCTCTCCAATACTCTCCTCTCTCCATCTCTCTCTCTCTCCTCTCTCTTCTCTACTCTCTCTCTCTCTCTCTGATCACTCTCTCCTCTCCTCCTCTTCTCTGATAGATATATGATATATATATATTATACAGAATAATAAAAATAATTATATATAATATAATATATAATATAGATATAATATATATATATTAAATATATATTATATAAATATATATATATATATATTATATATATAATAATATATTATATTATTATAAATATATAATAATATATATAAATATAATATATAAATATTTATATAATATATATAATATATTAAATATAATATAATATATATATATAATATATATATATATATATAATAAAATGTAATACATATTTAAAATTACATTATGTATAACATAAATAATATATATATATTAATATAATAAATTAAATATATATAATATATATATATAATATATATATTATATATATTTCCTTATATCCGACAATGTGTATGTTCGATGGTATTTTTTGGGTCTCGTTGGAAGTCATTTAAGAGGAATGAATTAAGGAAGTAGAATTTTAAATTCTTCTTCTTTATTATTGTCGGCGGGGAAAAGGCCAACAATTCAATTTTCAGATTGAAGAAGAAGAAGAAAAAGGAAGAAGAAGAAGAATGAGAAGAAGAGAAGAAGAGGAAAAGAAGAGAAGAAAAGAAGAAGAAGAGAAGAAGAGAAGAAGAAGAAGAAGAAAGAAGAAGAAGAGAGATGAAGCAATGAAAGAAGTTAAAGAAAAAAGAGAAGAATTCACAGTTACCATTAATAGACATAAGGATAAGAAAAGAGAAAAGAAGAGATAAAAGAAGAAGTTAAGTACGATTAAACTGCTTGTTTATCATCCTGATTGCTTGTTCTTGTGTAGTATTATTGATGCCCTTTTTGTTTTGTTTGTCTATATATAAGGTGGACGCTCGAAACCAAAGGAACTCCCAACTATCAGAGAGCTCAAATCCCGTACCCGACACCCAATACATGGTTGACAATTATAAAACCATACACCAAAATCTCGCGAGCGATTAGCAATGAGCGTCATCAAAAATAATTCTTAAGACTGGTTTTCTTATGGTTCCTTTACAGACAACCTGCACGGGTTTTAAACAACGGGCCCAACGTCTCTGAGTCCGGTCATCATAGCACCATAAACTTTACGTGACTGTTAATTGCAAAGAGAACTCTCAAGGTGAGAGCGAATGCGAGTTGCGATCAAACACCAGCACATGGTTGAGAGTTAAGAGACAAACAACACACACAACCAAAGCGGAAACATTTAGGGCCGTTGTGCGGTCAGTAACGTTAGTATAAAGCGAATACGAGCCCACAACCAACATAACACGGTGAGAGTTAAGAAACACAACTCTAAAAGGGCGAACAGGCTAGCGGTCACACGATTAATGTTTTAGGTTGTTCGGCGGTCGGGGAAAGCGGAGGCAGAATAGCCGTCAAGCAAACCGCGAACCCGAACCGATCAACCAGATATATGGTAATTTGTCAAGCGGGCAGCGTCGCTTTGTGTTGTACTAACTTCTTCTGCAACAGTTTCACGTTCGCATACCGTGCTCGTATTAGCTTTGCGGGTCTCTGCCTCGACGCCTTTGTCGCCTTGCTCACATTAGCATTCGCGTCCGGCCTCGCGTCCCGTGCTCGCCATCAGCGCTCGCAGTCCGTG
Organism: Trachelipus rathkii; assembly: GCA_015478945.1. Lineage (NCBI taxonomy): Eukaryota > Metazoa > Arthropoda > Malacostraca > Isopoda > Trachelipodidae > Trachelipus > Trachelipus rathkii. The sequence goes on from JABUQX010019708.1 coordinate 14,121, forward strand.
CTCGCAGTCGTGCCCGCATCCCTGTTCGCGGCCATGCCGCATTCGGCGCTTCGCGTAGTGCTCGCAGTCGCGTCTTTTGTTTTTGGGCGTGACCTGTTGTGGGGAATCAACCCAATTTTGAACCTCGCGTAGTAACTGTAAAAGTTATTTTCTTCGTATGTGGTGGTGGGTGGTTGAGGGCGGGCAGGGTGTGAATTGAGAGATGTTATTAGCGATCTTAATTTTTATATTAATTTCCCTGAGTAAACCACCTGTTGCCGTTAGTCTATTAATTGCATTAAATTAATTCTTTTATTGATAATATATATATATATATTATAATAGTATAATATATAATAATCTATAATAGGATGTTATCTATCTATGTGAGGTGTCTATGGAGTGTGTGTGGTTGCTTTATTGGTTTGGCGAGTAGTGATTTTAGGATGTGCGAGCTGGCTATTGTTATTGTGAGCGTGGTCTATAGCTGAGGTTGTGTGGTGGTTTGGGATTTTCGTTCGTTTGTGAGGGTGTGTCGGGGGTGTATGGTTGAGTCAGTGATGTGTTGAGTCGGCATGTGGAGTTCGATGTCCATAGCGGTGTGTATGGTACCGCGTATGGTATGAGTTTCTCAATAGGGGGTCGTTGTATATATAGGAGGTTAGTATATATAATATAGGATTAGGGAATAATTATAATATTAATATTTATATATATATATAAAATATAATAATAATTATATAAATATTATATATATATATATATATATATATATATATTAGGTATATATATATATAATATATATATATATATATTATTTATATATATTATTATATTTAATAATAATTATTATATATATATATATATAATATAATATATAATATATAATATATATATAATATAATATATATAATAATAGATATATATTTATATATATATATAAGTCTATATATATATATATATATTATATATATATATATATATTATATATATTAATATATTATTAATAATATATATATATATATATAATTATAATATAATATATATATATATATATAATATATATATATATATATAAATAAAATATAATAAATATATATATATATATATATATATAATATAATATATCTAATATATATATAATAATATATATAGATATATATATATATATAACTAATTGATAATGAAATATAAAATAATGAAAAATATTATAAAATAGAAAATAATAAAATGAGGTTATAAACAATTAAAGCATAAAATTTCTCCTACAACTGTAAACTTTATGTTGCATAGACAGATTGATGAGTTGCTTAATTATATATATATATAATATATAATAAATATAATAATATATATATATATAATATATAATATTATATATATATAATAATATATATATATATATAAAATATATATATATATATATATAATATAAACTATATATAATATATAATAATATATATTAAGGTGTCCCTTATGTTTGCAAAAGGTAAAAATTTTTGTAAACACAAAAAATCATTGTTCATTTGATAATAAAAAAGTCATAAATAAAATTTAACGTCCAATCGGGTAACATAAGCCCGTCGACCCGCACTGAATCAGCATTTCAATTTTGTTCATTAGTTACGTATTATTATAGCCGCGGGAAAATGGCTTAACTGCATAGTGATTTGGATCTTGTGAGTTTACAAACACGTTTTTTGTGTGTGATTTTTGTATATATATATATATATAATATAATGATATAATATAAATATAATATAATATAATATATAATATATAGATATATATATATATTATATATCTATAATATTTATATATATATAAAATGTATATAATATATATATATAAATATATATATATAATATATAAATCGCGTTAAACTGATTTTATATTTTAGCTAATCTTTTGTTTCTGCTCATAAAGAAAATATAATTTGTAATCAAAAAAAATTTTTTATGGAGAAACAAAACACCAAATAAACAGGTGCAAAATAACGTCAAAACGGCAAGCTCTTGACTTTTTTTTCAAGACACCGCGAGGGTAAAAATTAAAGTCTTCAATGAAAAGTGCAGAACCTAGTTAGTCCGTTGAGAGTATTAATATTATGGGAGAAAAGACCAGAGTACGAACAAACAAAATCAATTACCTAACTGTGTCAAGTTATGAATTCTCTAACAAAAGTGTGAGGCATTCCAATAAAAAATCGGAAACAAGAATTAAAATGTTTTCAAGCAATGGAAATATCCTTATTTCTCCACGATATTGCGACACAATATATTTGACATTGCCCACAACCGATGCCTGAAAAAAAATGAAACAGAGGAGGATAAAATTCTTCCTACATCTCGACAGACATAACCACGGCGACAGGGTTGCCTGGTGGATATAGACAAAAGACTAGCAGAAAAAGAGAAAAGGGTGATAAAAAGAAAAATCATAGCAGAAAAGAGACGACTTAAACATATGCCGTCGTTTGGCCCATCAACTTTATCATCGTCATTCGAATATTTTATCAGGAACATGACGATACCAATTCTACATCTGATGAAAATCAGGAAGACTTTCTATCGAATTCATCTAAAACAACACAGTCTGAAACCACTACAAAGCGAAGAAGAAGAAAAGACATCATTACCCCAAAATTAGTAGCAGCCTTAGATAGATGCCAGTTAAGCGTAAGAGACTCTGTTTATATTGTTCAAGCTACAGTGGAGGCAATTGGACTTAGTCTCGATAATTTTCCAATCAGCAAGTTTTCTATTCAACGAATTCGAACGCAGACAAGGAAAGAACGAGCAGGAGCTATAAAGGCAGATTTTCAAAGCAATGTACCGGAAGTCGTGACAGTTCATTGGGATGGCAAATTGTTACCTGCGTTAAGCGTAAAGAGATTCAAATAAGAACGACTACCCATCATAATTACATCTGAAAATAGAGAGCAACTTCTTGCCGTATCAAAACTGACAGCTCTTCTGGTACAGAGCAAGCTGAAAGAGTTTCGAGAGCTCTTACTAACTTAGACTTAAGATATAAAGTACAGATAATGTGCTGTGACACAGCAGCTTCTAATACAGGTCGCTTCAATGGTGCTTGTGTACTTTTGAAAGAAAAACTAGAAAGAGAGTTGATACTTTTTTCCTGTCGACATCATGTTTATGAGTTGGTACTGAAAAATGTAATTGAAAACAAAATATGCCAAGTAGTAAGTAGCTCAGACATGCTTTCTTTAAAAATTTTTAAGGATAGTAGAAAAGCATTGACCCAAAGAAATTTTTGAATTATGATGTAAAAAAATATTTTATTGATACCGAAATTGATGGATCGTTACAGTTCTTTTCAGCTGAATTAAATAAATCTATGCGAGGCACGATCTAACCGGGAACTTATTTGAATTATCTCTCAATATTTTTGGGGTGATGATGCAAAAAAACTGAAAATAAGTATCAGTGCCAATCAAACAAGGCTGATGGATGTCAAGGGCCATTTATTAACAAAAATGTATTTGCTGCATTCTCAACTGAATTTGAGCAACAAAGACAAACAGCACTGGGAGATGTTTGCTTATTTTACTTATATGTCCTATGTTAACATTCCCAGATGCAGTTTGGTTGTAAAGCGCCTTAATCCAAGATTTGTGCTTTTTGCAGAACTGCCGACAGCTATCGAATAGACACAACAATTTCTAACGTTGCATTGAAAATGTTTTATTAACACTTGTGGTATTTGTCTGAGGAAGTAGTCATTATATCTCTTTTTGATGACGAAGTTGGTATCAAAACAAAAATAGATATGGTAACCAACTTAAACATAGAAAGTTCAAAGGATTCCAATAAAAGATATGTGCCAACGGAAGATGAACTGACAAGCTCTTTGTATGGTAAGTAAGTTTTAACATTTCCTGGTTTTTAGCTTGAACTTGTTCTTTATTTAGTTTTTTTATACTCATATTTAGTATTCTTATTTTAGAAATTTTATTTATATATCTTTTCATTTTTCGATAAAAATTTTTTTTGGATGCGTTCGTATCAGTTATGAGCAAAAATCTGTTTCCTCGCTTGAAAATAAGCGATAGTTTTCTTGATGAGAGTCCTTCTAGGTGGAAAAACAATGCCTCCTTTGCAGAAGCCAAAGCCACAGTACTTTCTCTAAAAGCGGTTCATGATACAGCTGAAAGAGCGGTCAAACTAATTTCAGGACTTTAATGGGCAAATAACTGCGAAGGATGAGCAAAAACAATTCATTCTACAATGAGTTCAAGAACATAGCAAATTGTACCCAGTTTGATGCTCTTGAATTAGTTGAGAAAACTTGTTGGTCAGAAATTTACTCTTATTGTTCGAATACAGAAACGGTCAGTTCCCTATCTAATGCTGAAAGGGGAGAAGGGAATTATACTAAAGAAACTGCTCTGCAGAAAATTAGAGGTAAAAAAAATATTTATTTTAAATAATCAGCCCTGGCCTTGAACAGATATAACAATCATTAATAAGGATAACCACCATAACGAAAATGAAAATAAGCACTCTTCGTTTCCTTTGCAATAAATTTTTTTTATAGGAAACCCTACTAGACCGTAGCGCTTCTTTTGAAGGTCTCTAAGCCTAACGGGAAGATTCTATTTGAAGAACGAAAGCATGTTAGAAAATTATTTACTCGACATCGCCTATATAATCTTGGTGAGGTCCAGACGTTCTCGAAGAGAAAGCTCTATCGGGAAATAAAACAAATGGGAAAGCTAAATGGATAGATCCTGCAGGAGAATAACTATGACAAGGAATAAGGCTCTGAAGCCGAGTTCAAGCTTTTATACTCCCGTCAAAGCAGGTAAAAAAAACGCGAAAGCAGTTGCTAGTTAGTAAAAAGCAATAATTACACTTTATTCATTAACTATGAATAGATTATCAGATATGACTTTAAAACTTGTATAATATAATTATTGCTTATTAGTTGCACAAATATTACACGAAAAGGTCGTGACTACTAAAAAGAATGGACAAGCAATTTTCAGAAGCGGCAAAAAATGAAAACTTTCATTTGTTTGCAACGTGATGTAATTACCTCCATAGGAAAGTAAATAAATAAATTGACTAGTAACCAACTACTAGTATGATGGTTGAATATATAAAAGTAGAAACTGTATGAAATTCTGACTCTATAGTATAAATTTGAATTTCAAACTTAAAACAACAAATAAGAAAGGTGTTATTTTAAATTTTCACAAAAGAGTGAAATTTGACCCTTCATCATATGCCAAAGAGGTCAATTTAAACTATGAAACTAATATTCTGCGGATATATGATTTATATAGATGCTCCAAGTAACTAAAAAGATATAATAATTTAATCGAAACTATCAAATGAAACGTATCAGACTAATAGCCCAAATAGCTCTTTTGAATTTAAATGTTAATATCAAAAACTAGATAAAATAGTATTATGAAACTAGTGCAGTAGTTAAATTATGTGATAAATAACACATATACAAAGTTTTAGTTTCTAAATTGACTTAATAATAAGCGAAATGGAGTTTGAGTCATAAATTTTTAAAGTAAAAAATAATCGATACAACGATATTTATTACGATTATATATATATATATATATATATATATATATATATATATATAATATATATATATATATATATATATATAATATATATTATATATATATATATATATATATATATATATATATATATATATATATATATATATATATATATATATATATATATATATATATATATATATATATAACTGTATGCCTGTTTTGATACAGATATATAGTATGAAATGTGTAAAATACGAAAATCATGATTTTACAGTGATATGTTATGTTTGGGGTGGTGGCGTCATCAAAAATACCCCAAATATTAACATAGGGGATTCCTGAAGGTAGTCTATCAAATGAAATTTCCTTTGTAGGATAGATAGATAATGTTAAAACGAAGATAATATTGCAAGTCCCATGTAATTTGGTCCAGTACAAGCAAAGTTATAGCAAAAAGAGTCGTTTGAGTCATACGAATTTAGGATGACTTAGAGGAGCAACTTTTTTTGTCGACTTTTTTTTTTTTGGCGAAATTTTTGGCGTTTGGAGGATAATAAGTCTTCTTTTTTTTGGCAAACAATGAAAGGTATATGGAAATATATATACCAAATACTTAAAATATGTTTTTAAAATATATTAGTAATTGATTTTACTAATAATAAGTGTTTTCTTAATACAAGTACAAACAAAGGGCAATCCAAATATATTTGTTGCCTTTTAATGTAATATAATGCAATGAAAACTCACGCAACACTGTATGTGTATTATGTATGTATGTATGTATGTATGTATGTATGTATGTATGTATTATGTATGTAGTGTGTATGTATGTATGTATGTATGTATGTATGTATGTATGTATGTATGTATGTATGTATGTATGTATGTATGTATGTATGTATGTATGTATGTATGTATGTATGTATGTATGTATGTACTTGTATGTTATGTATGTTTGTGTCGTTTTCCTGTCTTCTTATCTGAACGTTAATTGTAATGTCTGTTTTTAATATTTGATTTTATGTCTATTTTCACCTGTTCATTTTTTTTAGTCTGTTTATCTGTTTATATCTGTTTTAGTCTGTTTTTTGTCAATCTGTTCTTTGTCTGTTTTAATCGTTTTTTTGTCAATCTGTCCTTTGTCTGTTTTGGTATGTTTTTGTCAATCTGTTTTTTGACTGTTTTAGTCTGTTTTTTGTCAATCTTTCCTCTGTCTATTTTAATATGTTTTTGTCAATTTGTCCTTTGTCTGTTTTAGTCTGTGTTTTGTCGATCTCTCCTTTGTCTGTTTTTGTCAATCTGTCCTTTGGCTGTTTTAGTCTGTTTTTGTTAGTCTGTCATTCTTTTTTGCTTATACGTCTGTCCTTGTCTGTTAATTGTCTGTTTGATTGTCTTTCTGTCGATTTGCATGTTCTCCGTCTGTCCGTTTGTCTGTTAATGTTTTCATCCCTTTGTATCCTTGTCTGTTTGTCCGTCTGTCCATTTGCCTGTTTATCTGTCCATTTGTCTGTTTGATTATCTGGTCACTTGACTGCTTTTGCATTTGTCTGTTTCTTTGTCTGCCCATTTGTCTGTTTGATTGTCTGGTGATTTAACTGTTTATGTATTTGTCTATTTCTTCGTTTGTCCATTTGTCTGTTTGTTTGCCTAGTCATTTGACTGCATTTGCATTTGTCTGTTTCTTTGTCTGTTCATTTGTCTGTTTGTTTTTCTGGTCACTTGACTGTTTTTGCATCTGTCTGTTTCTTCGTCTGTCCATTTGTCTGTTTGATTGTCTGGTCATTTGACTGTTTATGTATTTGTCTATTTCTTCGTCTGTCAATTTGTCTGTTTGTTTGCCTGGTCACTTGACTGTTTTTGCACTTGTCTGTTTGTCGGTATGTCTATTTGTCTGTTCATGTATCTGCATATTGTTTGTTAGTCTGTCCTTTGTCTGTTAGTCCACCTGTCACTGTCTGTCTTTCTGCCTATGCATCTGTCTGTTTGTTCGTCTGTCCCTTTTTATGTTTCTTTATTAATCTGTCAAATTTGTCTGTTTGTTTGTCTGCCTATCCTTGTTTATGCTCGTCTGTCTGTTTATTTGCCTTTTTGTCCATTATCTGTTTGTTAGTCTGTCCATTTGACTGTTTGTGTATCTGCCTATTTGTCTGTATATCTGTCTGTTCATTTTTCTGTTTGTTTATCTGTACATATTTGTCTGTTTGTATGTCTGTCCATTTTTCTGTTTGACTAAAACAGACTAAAACAATCAAAAGACAGATTGACAAAAAACTGACTAGTCAAAGGACAGATTGACAAAAACAGACTAGTCAATTGTCAAAGGACAGATTGACAAAACAGACTAAAACCGACAAAGGACAGATTGACAAAAAATAGACTAAAACAGACAAAGGACAAATTGACAAAAAACATAAACAGACATAAACAGATAAACAGACTAAAAATGAACAGATAAAAATAGACATACCATTGGTTTGTTTGTTATTCTGCTCATTTGTATATTTATGTTTCTGTCTATTTGGCTGTTTGTCTGTTTTTATATCTATCCGTTTGTCTGTGTTTGTCTGTATCTCCGTCCGTCTCCCTGTCTGTTTATCAGACTCCTTGTCTGTACAAGATTGTTCCTTCTCTCTAATTGGCTGTTTGTTTGTTTTTATATCTGTCCGTTTGTCTGTGTTTCTCTGTTTTTATATCTGTCCGTTTGTCTGTGTTTGTCTGTATCTCTGTCCGTCTCCCTATCTGTTTATCTGACTCCTTCTCTGTTTAAGATTGTTCCTTCTCTCTATTTGGCTGTTTGTCTGTCTTTATATCTGTCCGTTTATCTGTGTTTGTCTGTATCTCCGTCCGTTTCCTTGTCTGTTTATCTGACTCCTTGTCTGTCCGTTTGTCTGTGTTTGTCTGTATCTCCGTCCGTCTCCCTATCTGTTTATCTGACTCCTTGTCTGTCCGTTTGTCTGTGTTTCTCTGTTTTTATATCTGTCCGTTTGTCTGTGTTTGTCTGTATCTCTGTCCGTCTCCCTATCTGTTTATCTGACTCCTTCTCTGTTTAAGATTGTTCCTTCTCTCTATTTGGCTGTTTGTCTGTCTTTATATCTGTCCGTTTATCTGTGTTTGTCTGTATCTCCGTCCGTTTCCTTGTCTGTTTATCTGACTCCTTGTCTGTCCGTTTGTCTGTGTTTGTCTGTATCTCCGTCCGTCTCCCTATCTGTTTATCTGACTCCTTGTCTGTCCGTTTGTCTGTGTTTCTCTGTTTTTATATCTGTCCGTTTGTCTGTGTTTGTCTGTATCTCTGTCCGTCTCCCTATCTGTTTATCTGACTCCTTCTCTGTTTAAGATTGTTCCTTCTCTCTATTTGGCTGTTTGTCTGTCTTTATATCTGTCCGTTTATCTGTGTTTGTCTGTATCTCCGTCCGTTTCCTTGTCTGTTTATCTGACTCCTTGTCTGTCCGTTTGTCTGTGTTTGTCTGTATCTCCGTCCGTCTCCCTATCTGTTTATCTGACTCCTTGTCTGTCCGTTTGTCTGTGTTTCTCTGTTTTTATATCTGTCCGTTTGTCTGTGTTTGTCTGTATCTCTGTCCGTCTCCCTATCTGTTTATCTGACTCCTTCTCTGTATAAGATTGTTCCTTCTCTCTATTTGGCTGTTTGTCTGTCTTTATATCTGTCCGTTTATCTGTGTTTGTCTGTATCTCCGTCCGTCTCCCTATCTGTTTATCTGACTCCTTGTATGTCCGTTTGTCTGTGTTTGTCTGTATCTCTGTCAGTCTCCCTATCTGTTTATCTGACTCCTTGTCTGTCCGTTTGTCTGTGTTTCTCTGTTTTTATATCTGTCCGTTTGTCTGTGTTTGTCTGTATCTCTTCAATAGCTATAGTATATATATATAATATTATATTATAATATATATATATATATTATATATATATATTATATAATATATTTTATATATATTTATATTAATATATATTATATATATTTATATATTATACTAATAATATATATAGTATAATATTATATATAATATATATTATATATATAATATTTATTATATATTTATTATATATATTATATATATATATATGTTATATATATATTTATATAATTATATATATTATGTTATATATATTGTATATATATTATTTATATTTAATAATATATTAATATATTAATAATATTATATATATATATATATAATATATAATATATATAATCATTATCATATATATTATTATATATAGATTATAATATATATATATATTAGTATTATATAATATATAATATATATATATATAGTATTAATATATATATATATTATATAAAATATTATATATAATATATATATGGTTATATTATATATTATAATATATATAGTATATAATATATATTATTATAGTTATATATATATATAATTTATAATATAGTTTATATTATATTATTATTATATATATATAATATAATATATATATATATATAATATATATTATTATATATTATATATAATATAACGTTATCTACATATATACGTTATGTACTAGCTTTGCCGAGCACCGAAATTTGTGCTGCACCTCCCCGCCCACTGCTCAACCGCAAGAGGGGTAAGCTACCACGTCACCGCACCGCACCAAAAGTCATTTTTTGTCGCACCGCAACCCACTGGACCGCACCTCTGTTTCGATGCGCACCACTCTCTGCACCGCACCGCGTCACTGGGTTTGTGTTCCGCACCGCGACCGCACGGCACGGCACAGCACCGCACTTGGTGCGTCGTTAAACCCTATTTTCTACATATAGGCTGTATACAAGAAGTTAAAACAAACTGTAGGGAGGTCCTCTCAACAAAAATCAATTGTAGGGGATTCCCCATTACAAGAAAAAGCAAATTGTAAGGGGGGGGGGGTTCCATTAAAGAAAAAAACTGTACAAGTTCTATAAAAAAAACTGTAGAAATTCCTCATTATTAAAAAACCTCATGTATTCTAATTACAAAAAAACAAAAAAAAAAAAAAAAAAAGATTTTTCAATGATGTTCCTATTACAGGTAAAAAAACACTCTGTAGGGGTTCTTTACAAAAAAGTAAATTGTAGGTGGGTTCTCATTAAAAAACAAATTGTTGGGGTTCCTATTACTAAAAATAAACCTCAGGGGTTCCCATTACAAAAAAAAAGCAATTTATAAGAGGTTCTTATTACAAGAAGAAAAACAAACTGTTGGGGTTTACGAAAAATAAAATGTAGGTGGGTTCCCATTAAAAAAACTGTAGGGGTTCCCATTATTTGAAACAAACCTCAGGGGTTTCCATTACAAAAGAGAAATTGTAAGAGATTCTCATTACAAGAAGAAAAACAAACTG
>JABUQX010019709.1:0-2500 GCA_015478945.1 Trachelipus rathkii
GATATCGATTGTTTTTTCCGATAATCGTAAGTTATCGGATATCGTTGTTACCCATTATCCAACTTTAGTTTGTTCGAACATTTAAGAGTGACATTGGCTTCGGCTAAATTTTACATGAAATAATTTTTTTCAAAAAATGAAATATTTGTTTATATTATACGTATATATTAACTTAAATGTGGTATTTAAAAAAATTATGAAAATTTGTAGAAAAGCCAAGTGTGAATTGCAACGACATTTTGCATATATTATATATATATATATATATATATATATATAGATATATATATATTATTATATATAAATTCTAAAGTAAAACATATATCTATATATAGGTTCAGCTTCACTTAATTTAGTTTTCAGGTATTTTCCTTTAATTTTTGTTTTAAGGTTACGACTAGGTTAAGTTAGGTTATGGTTAGGTTAGTTACGCCAGTTAACCCTAACCTAACTTAACTTAACCTAACTAACTAATCCTAACTCTTAACAAAAATTAAAGCAACAACATACCTGAAACTGAAATTATAGTGAGTGCTTAACTATTATTAGGGGTTTCTTATATATATTATATTAGTATATATATATTATATATATATATATATATATATATATATATATATCTATATAATATATATTAATATAAATTTTAGATATATATTATATATATTATATATATATATATATAATATTTAAGAATCTAGTGAAATAATATTTTATAGTGTTAAAAGTGTAAATGTATGGGATAAATTACTTGTTTTTTTTTTTTTTTGTTTTTTTTAAAGTATCGATTGCATGCATCAAACACATTCTGTATAATTCAAACGAAATGCCAACTCTCCTAGAAGGCAATATTAAAATCGATTAATCTTTTTCCTTAAATATCGATGTTGAAACATTACCCTCAAGCGGACCTATTACCGCAATACATAAATCTTCATTTATTCGGAACCTATCTTTTCAGTTAAACGTCAATGTTTTAAATTAATTTGACACTAACTCTATTTTCATTCCTGACCTTCCTATTAAGTTTTCATTAAAATAAAACCAACCACACCACCATATTTTATCTCATTGAAATATTTCCAAAAAAAGAAAAAAAAAAAAAAAGAGATATTTTAATTTAACGAAATTTTCCTTATTTTTCGTAGTTCTTTTACAAAAATTAATCAATCCAATTTTATTGTAATTATATTTAGACATAAGATCCGTAAAGTTTTATCTCAATTTTTAAAAGTTTTTGAAGACCTCCACGAGGGAGTTAAACCGCTGATCAGTCCGCATTGTATGATTATATTCGACATAACCATTCTACTTTGTACCTATTGTGTTTTTCACGTGTTTTTGTATAAGATCGTTAATAGTAAATATTTGAAACTATACACGGTGAATAATTCAACTCTGTCTTCACAAACCATTTCTTATACGTATAACTCATTTGATACACTTATTCTTAAATTTAACAACATGCATACTGATTACAATAAATACTGACGCAAAACCATTACACACAATGTTCGGAGATATGATTGTTCTCTAATTTTTAAATAAGATTTCATGGTTTACTTTAGCAAATGATTTTGATAAATCCAAAAAAAATGCGGCATTAACAGAAGACTTTATTAATGGAATCTGCAAATTTGTCTCCTTTAAAACGAATAAGGCAGTTTCAGTTGAATACTTGGGTCTAAATCCATGTTGTCTGTCATCCAAAGATATATATATATATATCTTCCACAATATTCAAAAATCCATACTCAAGCAGCTTTTAAGAAAAACTGAGAAGGATCATGAGAGTTATTAGAATGGTTTATAAGAGTCTATAGTTTGTTTTATATAGTCATGTTCAATTTCCATAATTATCTTTTATTATCGGAGTTATATTCCCAGTAGGCAATTGTACGGGGATATAATTATTAGCTGAAATACTACCTAATTTTATTGTTCCAAACTTTAAATAGTAAAGACGTATTCCATCTGGACCTGGAGTACTTTTCATTTTGTTAATTATTCTCGTAAATTTTGGAAGCATTAATACATTTTGTAGCTTCTGTTCATCTAATATTCCTTACGCAAAGATTAATAAAAATTCTATCTACAAACAATCACATCAAGAACTTAAATTCAGCTAGTGTTACACATATTGTTAATTTTTTCACCATTTCGTTTCTTTCCATGTATTTTACGTTCTTTAAAATCTTAAGTTCGCATCTTTACTTAGTTTACTTAGATTTTCGTTCCATCCCGGTACACCCTTTTTTGTTTTACAATCCACAGGAAAAATTTCACTTGTTATTTGTAGCATCTTGCACATATTCTTATATCAAATATTTATTAAATCTAAGTGTTTATTGTCTTTTCAGTTATGTCTATTACAATAGGTAACCAATAAAATTATGATCCCCTCCCAGCTCCCAGGTAGGGCCCCCCCCCCGCCCCACTGGTTCCCCCCCCCTCGTCGCCCCCCTTCCCCCCCCCCCCCGCCCCCGCCCGCCCCCGCCCC
>JABUQX010019709.1:5000-7500 GCA_015478945.1 Trachelipus rathkii
TAAACGTGCTTTTATTTTTGGTTTTAGTCGTAACATTAGTTTTAGTGTCTTTGTGAGTATACGATTATTCGACCGCTTGTGGGTTTGATGCTGGGCGTGGACGGGGATTCTCTATTGACTTCGCCAACATCCGCGGTCTAGACCGTTAACTTCGAATATGTGGAGTATCACCTCTCTACTTTCACTTCTGTCTGAGACAGGGATTCTTTCTCTAATAATCTTAATATCTTCAACTACAACTTTTTTCACAATTTTCGACTAAATGGTGGAGTCTGTTCCTATATACTTCTCAGGAGGCTGTTGTTTCTTCTCATCCAAATGCCAAGGTACTCTACTTAGGGGGACTTCAACGTACACCATACTAACTGATTAAACTCGTCTCATACTGATACAGGTGGGAAGGAGGCCAAAATATTTAGTATTTTCAACGATATTGAACAGTTGATTAAGGAACCTACAAGCTTCCTACATCGCCCAAACAAATTCTTGAACATACTTGATTTATGCATCACCACTACTTTCCTTAACTCTCATTTCCTGAATCACCTGGAATCTCATTTCCTTCTTTCTAATCACCATTATGGCTTTCGACGTTCGAGGTCACCTGGTGACATTCTTTCCTATCTCACAGATTTATGGTCTTTTGCCCTTAGGGACTAAATGGGCCATTATGTGGTTGCGTTTGACATATCCAAAGCTTTTAATCGGGTATGGTATACGTCACTTCTCTCTAAACTCCCTTCCTTTAGGTTTTATCCACTCGTTGTTTACTATTGTCCCTAGTTTTCAATCAGATAGTTCCATATCAGGCACTTGTTGATGGAGCGACCTCTTCTTCCTTTCCTGTTAATTGTGATGTTCAGCAAGGTTCTATTTAATCTCCAACTTTATTCTTACTTTTCATCGAAGATCTACTCAACTGCACTTCTAACTCTGTTCATTCTTATGCCGATGACTCAACTCTCCAATCTTCCACTCATCTCAAATCTACTCCCTCTGTTGCATCAAGAGTTGCCTCTCGACTTCATCTTTCCGATTCTGCTCTTGTCGATCTGGATGAGATGTCCCGGTGGGGTCGCACCAGACTTGTTAAGCTCTGAACATTAACAACAAATTTGTCTTTGAAAACTCACATCACGACGGTTGCCAAGATCTCGGAGAAGCTGGAGATGTTCTGTTCAGGTTGTGGGAATTTTTTCTTCCGAACATTTACTTCAGTTATATGAGGGTCTTATTCTCCCTTGTATGGAGTACTGTTCTCACATTTGGGGGGCTCTGGATCCATTTTTCCTTTGGATAGGGTTGAATCTAGGGTTAAGAGACTAATAAACTACTGTTCCCTATTTTCTAATTTCCTTGACCCTTTATCCCTGGGACGTGACGTTGGCGCACTATCTCTTTACTATAGGTACTACAACGGTAGATGCTCGAGGAAATTGCCAACCCGCATACCACCACTACTGCGACGCCCTCGTAGCACAAGGGGTGCTTTGCAGGTGCATGATTTTTGTGTGAGGATTGAAAGTTCCAGACTTGCTCGTAGTGGTGCCTCCTTTTCAGCCACTTCTGTTCTGTGGAACTCCCTACTATCATATGTTTTTCCTGCTGCATTTTATCCTCCTCTCTCTAAGACCTCAATCTGCATTCATATGAAAGATTTTCCTTAGGTTTAGGAGAGCCTTTCATTTTATTTAATTATTCATTGTATTATCTTACTCCCTCTTTGAAAAGGGCTCTATCCCATGAGTGGTGGTAAACTATTTAAATATATAATTATATATCAAATCTATATAATAATATTATTTTATATTATTATTATATATTATAATATATATAATAATATATATATTATATTATATATATATATCATCTTAAAGTATTTAAAATCAAATTTGTCTCTTGGGACACGTTAACAAAAAAAAAAATTTGAGAAATTTGAAAAATATTTCTTTTCAAAAGAAAAATATATTTTCTGAAACTTTGATTGTCTTTTATTTTTTTAATAAAAAATAAAAAAAAAATTAAAAATGAAAAATAAAAATAGAAAAAAGCTAAAACAATTTTGGTTTTGGTATGTGAAGATTTAAAAATAAATTTTCTCAGATATAAATTTTCAAGTATTAAGCCTATATAGTATATATACAGTATAATATAATATATATATATATATATATATAGTATATATATATATTATCTACTATTATATATATATATATACTATATATATACTATATATATATATTATAATATGTATATATATATATATTCATATAATATATATATATATATATAGAGAGCAGAGAGAGAGAGGAGAGAGAGAGAGAGAGAGAGAGAGAGAGGTATTAGAGTTATTATTATTGAGATTATTCCTAATACGAGATACGTTAGAGAGTTTGGCAAGTTATAGGAAATGAAAAAAATAGAAGAAGAAAGAGCTGTACAGATTTTACCAATGGACTTCAAGTAAGAATGAGCACAACCGATCAAATCCGGGGTAACA
>JABUQX010019710.1:0-37800 GCA_015478945.1 Trachelipus rathkii
CCTTATTCTTTCTTGAGTTAATAGGGTGTATAAATAACTATCGTTTACAGTAATTTTACTATAATTGGTAAGTTCACATTTTTTTTAAACTTATGAATAAGAGAAGAGTTCAATTCATGTCCAGTCATTTTATAGTGAGATGTAAGATAAAGATTTGATTCTATTTCACTTTCTTTCGATAAAAGTTTGGTGTCTCATGTGTGTAGGTTCCATACTTTAATCTTTTATTACTGCTCCTTTTGTCTTTGTCCATTGGCCCTGGACCAGATGTGTGGTATTTGTTTACTATTCTTTGTCTTTGTCTTTATATATATATTTAAATAGTTAAGTTAGTACCAGTTTGTAATTCGATGAATTCACTATGCCTTCTTCAATAAAAACAAAACGAAAAAAATCCTACCGCATAGTTGCTTATTTGCATCTTTGGTTGGTCAGTCCAGGAGCATAATGTTTTTGGTGTTCTTTTTTTTTTTTTTTTTTCTCAAAAAATACCCTAAAAGAAAAAAAAGGGGGCCCGCGGGTCGCCATCACAACGGTGGCGATATCACTCGGGGGGGTGCTTCTCCGGTCCCTGGGGCGGGGTGTGTGTGATTCTTTTCGTCAATGTAACTCGTTTCATGGGTCCGGGTTGTGGCCAGGCGGCACAAATCATAGCCTTTTGCGTTCCTTTGGAAGATACTCTCCTATGGGTGGTCGGGTCTCTATTTATGTCTAGCCTTTTTCGCTTGAATCAAATTTCGACATTCTTCCGCTTCATAGACTCCCTTTACTGACTCGTATGGTCCTCCCGTCTGTCGATTCTAAACACACTTGTCTCTTCTTACATCCGCCTAACCAATCGGGGATCAATCATTTCTCGTTTTCCATGTAGTGGAGGCTAAGGGCTATCTAATTATACTCCTCTATTATTCTCAACTATTGTACGGGGCTTTCTTCACTCACTTTACAGACCTTTTTTAGGTATGCTTCATTGCTCATGTTTCTTTCCATTTCTTGTCTATCTAAGCATACCTCAATGATTTACAAGGCATCTTGTACCTCAGATCTTGTTCTATATAGACATGATGTATCTTTCTTTTATTCCAAAATTTTCGGCTGCTTTATACATTAGTTCTTCCTGTATATCTAATAGTGGATCCATCATGCTGCAATCTCTATGCTGCTACCGTCTCTCAGAGAGCTTAGGTTCCCTTTATTTGATTTCTATACAGAGATCTTTTATATTTGTCACCATTGCTATGGTTCCCAATCCTTCTTCTATCGGTTCACTCATCCTTACCTTCCTACCTGTTCTCACTTAATTACTTTTCTTCCTATCTTACTAACATCTCTGCTGTTTCAATTTCCGTTAAAGAAGATTATATGAAACACACATATTATTAGTGCTCCTATAATATTTAAACTCCAGATATCTTTTGTTTCCATGTTGCTGCGTTTTTTTTTCTACCATCGCCTAGAGCTTTGATTTTCACACTAAGGATTTTTCCTCACTGCCGGCGCTGTTTTCCATCATTTCTCATGGCATTCCTCATTTATTTGGTTTATCCGTATAGTGTTAGTGCTTTTCCAACTCCTTAATTCTTCCACACTCCTCTTTGCTAAACTCCTTTGTCTCTGAAATTTGCCTCATTCAAAACGGTTGCTTTGTTTTTCTTCGGATTTCGCCACTACAAACCAATATTAGCGTACCTATAGTTTAGGGTAGCTTTGCAGCTCCTCCACTTATCTTCATTCTCCATCATTCTTATCATCTCTCCCTATTTTTAAATATTTTTCATTTATCCTTTGTTTCATCTTTATCCAAATTTAAATAGGCAATGATAGACATAACACATCCCCTGCTCACTTTTTCCTCATCTATTTAATATTTTAATCCATTTCCCATTCTTTCTTCACTCCAATTATTCTTTACACACTTTCTTTTCACTATCAACATACATTTGATTCCATTTCAAATTTAAGCCTAACCTTACTCATTCATCCTTTGTATTTCATTCTATACTTGCCTGCCACAGACCTATCCCCTATTATATCTTTGTCTTCATATGCTTTTTTAGTCAAGTATCCATCCAATCCGAGTATTTATTTTATTTCTGTTCGCTCTCTATTTTTCTTTCTCGTTGATAGGATTATAATCGTTTTAGGTTTACAAAAAAATATTTGTTACTCTTGATTTATTATTTCTTTACCTCTTCAATTATATTAACCCTTTTTCAGTCACTCTGTTCTCACCTTTTCAATCCAATATACCAGCATATTAATTTTATTCCCTACAATATTACCAGATCATTTCTAATCTTTTATTCTCCATTGTAGGTGGTTTCTACAATATTATCAGTTGGGTAGGGTGATCCCATTAATCTGTATATTATTATTCGTTCGTTGATGTGTTTGGAAGAGCCTGTGTTCTCTTAGTGCAGGACGCCGGGGTGTTTCTTCACTTGTTTTTTGTCACTCTTTGTCATTTTTTTGATAGGATACATCAAGACCTGCAAAGTCTTTCAAAATTGCACACAAGGAAGTGAACAAGATACCACAAAACCTATATTACAGACAAGAATTTCTATTCTCCTAAACTTAAAAACAAAGTACAAAAAACGTTATTACCGAAGACAGAACAATATCCAAATTACTCTGACATCAAATCAAAAATGAAACCATTTCTTCAAACTTGAATTGAAAAAGTTTTTAGTGAAATTCTTTTATTCAATTTGTGTTTTATTTATAAAGTTGAATTATCAAATGTAATACGTACTTTTCAACTTGTACGACACTATTATTCTTAATTTAAATGGATCAATGAACTATTTTGAATTAGAGTGCTCTTTGTGTTTTCCGGATTTAGTTGAATTTGAACTTAAGTAAAATATATGTATACCATATGTCACAATTTTAAAAGCAATTAGTTCGTTTTCCCCATCACTCTCAACTCGAGTATATGGATAATGTCGTTGTACACAAATATACTTTAGGGTAATGCCCAAGAAATTTCTGTGATGGTAGATTAATTTGTTTAGGTTATATTTTGTTAATAAACTTCAGTCAATGAAATTGAGTGCCAAAATATATGGTAATTCTCATTTATATTAAACCCGGTTTTTTTCCGGGTTTTTAGCTAACCTTCCCATAATCATTATTATTTTAGTTTTCATTATATTCTTTAGATATTTTTTTCTCCTTAAATGCCTTTAGTTTCCTTTAGTTAGTTTTTAACTTACTTTTCGATTTAGTAGTTAAATCTTCATTTGTTTTTTAAATTTTTCTCCATTTCAATTTGTTACAAAATTTGTTACTTCAAATTCAATTTGTTACGACCCGGTGTCGCGACTATCACTTAAACAAATTACCGTTTTTTGCAGGAGATGACCATCAAGCTTTGATTTGGGATGTGCAACAAATGCCACGCGCAATAGAAGACCCTATTTTGGCATACACGGCAGCCGAAGGAGAAATCAATCAAATACAATGGGGCGCTACCCAACCCGACTGGATTGCTATCTGTTATAATAAATGCTTAGAGATACTTAGGGTATAATGTCCAATGCGAATCTCTCTATCTCTCTCTATTTTTTTTTCCTATAAGGGCATTATTATTATTATTATTATTATTATTATTATTATTATTATTATTATTATTATTATTATTATTATTATTAGGTAGAACTTAATACTTTTATACCATTAGTATAACTATTACAAAATTATGATGGCTAGGCCTATGTGAGGAAATTAAGACTATGACATAATTCAAGTAGCTTAGGTTAGGTATTATTATTATTATTATTATTATTATTATTATTATTATTATTATTATTATTATTATTATTATTATTATTTTTGAGGATCGAAGGCTCAATTCTCTGAACCCTAGTTCGTGTGTCTTAGTGACTACCCTGCTTTAGGGGGGAAAAAGTTATTTAAGGCAAAATATACGCAGTCATTTGTAATGTAATGATTCCTATTATTATTATTATTATTATTATTATTATTATTAGTTATTATTATTATTTATTATTATTATTATTATTATTACTTGTATATATAAGAAATTTTTACATTTCATAAATGTAGAAATATCGATTATTACCGTTATCTTTATTTTATAATAACTAAAGCTGTAAATATTATTTTTATTTTTATTATTTTTATTTTTATTATTATTTAATATTATTATTATTGCTTTGATTTTTATTAAATAGATTTTTTTTTATTTATGTTTTATTTTACCTACAAAGTTATAACTGATTATTTATTAATTCTTATTATTCATTCACCTTTATGGACTAAACTGGTTATATTTATCGAAATAACATGTGATTTAGCCGTACATGTATAATTATTGTCTTTGAGTATTTGATATTACATCTGTGGTTCTGAAGGTTATTAGTGCGAATTTTTAGGCGTTAATTTGAGGGGGTGGGGAGGGATTGGTATGTTATTGAGTTAGTCAAGATGTTATTATTAATTAAATATCAACACTCATTGGTAGTAAAAACTGTTGTAAAACAGTTCAGCAGTAAAACCTCGAGGATTGATGTTGATATCAGGGAAATCACCTCAATTGGCATGGAGTTTGGGAATCATAAGTCGGACAACTACAAAGAAATATTGGATAACCTTTTGTATTCTTATTAGACAATTAGATGTAACATGACTTTGATTTTTTTTTTTTATCAGCACCTCTAATCTCCCAGCATATCTTCTAGCTGTGGACAATGAACATGGGAAGCATTAACAAAGCAGCAAAGTACTCGTTGTATGTTAGTGACTTAGCATTTTATGAAGCGGAAGCCTAAATCTTTTTCCTTGAACTCTTGATCCGGCTCGCCATTGAGATTATTTAGTGAAACTCGCATGATTTGTTTCTCGACAGCCAAGACTACTAATATGCCCCTTTTCGTCTTTCTTCGTTGACATTAAACTAAATGCCACACGTCACCGTTCATTCAACTCCCTACGTTATCTCACTTTAACTTTGTGAGGAGCTAACCGAAAATCTCTTGCGTCTTTTCTTTCCTCCGTCTGTTCGCAATTCGATTTCAGCTACATGGTATATGGTTAAGCATTTTTATTATTTCTTACTCTTGACCCAATCCAAAATGATACTTGATATTGCCTTGGGCATTTTAATCATCATCAAAGATCAGCCCGAAAATCTAAGCTAACGTATGCCTTTCTCGCATCGTGTTCCATCTACCTTCACTTCCAAACTCTCCAACAATAGGTGTTCTCACCTGCAAAAGGTGTTTCATCCTCCTCATTAAATACACCATCAGACTCTCGCGTCCTGACAAGTGAAAAGTTCATTTACATCCTTAGCCGTACCCCACCTCTTGTTTGGGTAGCCGGTAATGAAACTAGGTGAGAAGGAAGGGGCAAATTGAAGTTCTAATCCCTTAATGACTCTTCGTACCTTCAACTAAGTTTTTCACAAATCCTTCCATACTCTGATTGTATTTCCCACCACCTAGGATTTAGAACCCTCCCTAAGGAGTGTAGCCTATTAGTAACCTCCCAACTCTTTAATCTTAGCATAGCGAAAGTAATCCTCACCAGTCGTTATGAAAAGATTGCTCTTGCCACTTCCGCATCAGGTACTGGAATCTCGTGTCCAAATGTCATTATTATACACAATTCCTACATCCAAATCGAATGCAGTAAATTGGATTTTGTGAGGAGACATTTTAAACCAAAATGGAAAGATACAAAATTTTCGGAACACAACGAAACGTCAACACAGGAAGAAGTGCATATGTATCAAAACGTTCAAATGTTGGAAGGCCTGTGTTGAGACATCCCAATGAAAAATCCTGCAATATACTCAACAACCAATCGGCATTGGGGGAAGTAACAGTCTCTCCCCACAAAGGATAGCGGAGGTTAAAGTCACCGAGAACCAACATGAGCGGCGGGAGACTCGCGAAAAAATCGACGAGGTCCTTCTTGGTATATGTACAGCTGGACGCCAGATACACTGAGCACAGCGTAAGCGGAGAGTCAAGATGGATACGAGTCGCTACGGGATGCAGCGGAGTGGACAGGGGAATGGGGTAAATGGGACAGACTCGTGAAGCAGGATTCGCTTGCCCCACATCTGTCGCTGGGCTCCACGTTCAGGGAAAATAAGGGGTTCCCTGTACCTCAAAGGTTGCAAAAAGGTCACGGGTCACGAAGTTGCAACTCTGTAAACAAACGGCTGATGATCGGCAAGTAATCTCTTTAGTTTTTCGTAATTAGCAAAGTATCCGCGGCAGTTCCATTGGATGCAAACGTGCCATTAACGGGAAACAATCAATGGTCAGGACGATCCGTGACAATAGTCACGATGTTTTTGGATGTGGCAGTCTTCTCAGAGGGTAATGGACGGAAGGTCCGTGAGCCGTTGGCGGACACCCCCGACGGGAACTCAAACCCCGGAGGGGAGGAAGATCACGACAGCAGGGATATGTGTTGGGGCCCCTGTTTCGAGAGGGGTTCTGGGGCATATCAGAGAGGGTTCGCCAAAGAGGCGCGCCAAGTCACACTCCACATTTCGAACATTCCTCCCCTCAGACGCACCCCTGCCAGACTTCTTAGCAGGCTGGGAAGGGGGACGCGTCCTGCCAGAAGGTGCCATAACAGAGGCCGGGGAAGATGGAAGAGGAGGACAAGTAGGAGAAGTGTCGGCGGGAGTAAGAAGAGACACATCGGAAGACGAGTGTATGGCGTCCGCAGTCAAAATCGAGGAGGCGGTCCGCGCGCTCGACTCGCGCGAGAAGGCGCCGTCGACGGGTCCGAAGGGAACGGAGGTGGAAGGGAAGAGGCAGAGAGGACTCCTACCCCCTGCGTCCACCAGCAGCCCCAACCACCCCTCAAACACACATCGATGCGGCGCCACGTCCACCCGAAGGAAGACTGCGAGCGGGCGGTGTCAATCTATACCTTCTCTGACATCCCCTTGGGCGGGACAAGTGTCAGCACGCGACACTCCCACGGAAGAGTAGTAGTCCGAAGAGTCCCATCGTCCATCCGAAAAAGTTTCAGAATTGGCTTGGAATAATGCAGAAGCGAAGCGAGATGAAGCGGCGTTAAGTAGCAAATTATCAGAACGGGCAGAGGTCGGACCACCGGTCCGAGATCGACTACGTGGGTTGTCAGCGGCGGCAAGCCGTTTAGGCAAGAGCAGCGACAGGTCCCTAGTACAAATGGGATCTTCGCTTCAAGAAGTCCGCGGCCCGATAAGCAACGAGTACGGATAATCTGTCCCGGGAAGATCCGCCCTTGGACGGACTCTCGCAACCGTTAAGAAGGACCTGGCGTTTCCGGGAGATGATACAGGTAGGCTCCGTCGAGGCACATGGACGTTTGCCATCGACCTCAGAAGCGGAACATGACGAAAAATCAGATATCCCCTTGGGAGCTGCATGGACCTCTACAAGGAGAGAAGCATGAGAGAGGGTCGTGTATCGGTGAAAAACGACGAGTGGTCCGGCGGACCATTTTGGGAGAGTTGGGAGGACAATTGTCTAGAGCCACAGGAACCACCGAAACAGGTGATCCGGTAACTGGCACGGAAAGCCGAACGGTCGAACGTGAAAGCGGAAAAAAAGTTCCGGACACAACGCACGGCAAGCAATGGGCAACGGTAGAGGCAATCGCAGATGGAGTGGACGTTGCAGCAAGCATAAGAAAGAGGAAGATGAGCCAGCTTCTCTCTCGCCCGGCGGGTCTCGACGGTCAAACTTATGAATGGCGCACTGCTCTAGCATTTCTTTTTCCAAGGCAACAAAAGGGGCAGTGGACAGAGGAGGCTGGGTGTGGCCCCTTACAGTTTGGACAACATGGAGGAATCTTTGTCACAGTTCGGGGTGGAGAGACCCTGCCACAACGTCGGACAGATGGGGCTGGGGCAGAACGGCGAAAATATTTTCTGGGTGTGAACCACCTTATGGCACTTTAAACATGCTTATCGGGAAGGGCCACATAAGTCCCGATAACCGTTGTGCATGATAAAACCAAGTTTTACCTTGGATGGAGGGAAAAGCATGAGAGAAGGTAAGTAAAAGAACGAAGGTTCGTCGTTGAGGGGTACTCCTTACGTGGAGGGAACCGATAAACGTCGGTGATAGGCACGTAGTGATTCTGTAAATGAGTAACGATGTCCATTCGAAAGCATCGGAACGACTCGGCCGCATTATAATGGGTATCCCTTCGACGTGTTTCGAGAACATCGTCAGGTTTAGAAGGACGGGAATCTTCCCCTGGTGGGATAGGGAAGCAAGGACGTTGCTCGGGGTACGAGAGGACAGCACGAACCAGAGGGAACGTTCCTTCGTGGCGGTAGCCCTGTGGCTCAGTAGTTTGAAGAGCAGCTTGCGCAAAGCCATCACTAAGATTAGTTGGCTCACAAGAATCAGTGACGAGACAACTCGAATGTAGTAAAATAAAGAGGGTAGGAATCAAGACCCGGGACCCCAGGAGAGGGGTCGGAGAAAGCGATCGTCGGAGTCGGTTTATTAGGGCGTCTAGGAAGGGGACCCTGCTGACACAGGGGCCCCTGAGATGGCTAACGGAAGGCTTGAGAGATAAGGGCATTATGAGAGGCCACAACAGCCTCAGCCAGGTCCAGACGGGATAGTCCTGAACGGGACGCGAAATAATGGTTGGGTGAAAGAAGTTCTCATACCAACCATTTCTTCAACAAGGGTATCAAAGCCCCTACTGGTCGCTGGTCTGGAAACAGCCAGGGAGGGGTCGGGTTGGGCCCGACAGATGGTGAATTCCGCTATTCCTTAAACGTTTATCTCTTTTTAGCTTTTTCCCATAAAAAAATAAACCCTCTGGAAAACATCTTCGCAATAATAAAAAAAAAAAAACACATACAAAACACAATGAATACAAGCATAAATCCTGGGAGCGTAGCCACAGCAACCGCGCCCACCATAGGCCCAGAGCATAACGCCTCCCACCTAGAAACCCCACCCAGTAGGGTGGGCCATGAGTGTGGCCCTCGGGAGAGCTCCCCGGAACCCCGCTCCCCGAAGACGAAAAATAAAAGCCGCGCACCACACGGATGAGACGCGAAGCCCAAGATTATGCGCCCAAGTGCAGGACAGCCTCCTCACTGGTTAGGGAAGATTCGGGACCACTGCAATAGGCCAACCGATTTTTAACCTGTACACTCAACCACTTAGGAAGGAGGGCAAGATGGACATATGACGCACACAGAGACAACAGCCCGGTAGTCACCAGGAATCAGGGGAATGGGGCGACCCTCAGAAGAGAGATCAAGAATACATAGGGTAGTACGTACAGAAACGAGGAGAAAGGATATAAAACAGGGAAAGGGACGGTCAAATTGAACAGGAATAATAATAATAATAATAATTTTTTTTTTTTTTTTTTGAGTGGATATACAGGGATCTCCACAGCACACAAGAATGCGGCTATACCGTGTTAGAAACTAACGACGGGAAAATCCCTAACGGAAACGAAGTTGAGGAACCAAGGCCTCAGAATGGTTTAGATCTTTTATACAAGATGTCCAGTTCCAAAGAGGAAGGTAAAAATGCGATCACTACGAAAATGAAGAATTGATTCGGATAAGATGTGGCTGAAGGCGATGCTGAGAGGATAGTTAGCACGTTCAAGGAAGAACTGCTTCGAGGGATCGAGATGGCAAACGCAATCCACAAAGAGATGAACGACAGTGAGAGGACAACTGGAGGAGCAAAATGGGCAGGTCGGGGGAACCACCAGCGACATAAGAAATCCATAGGTGAGATTTGTATGACCAAGAAGCAAACGAGCCAGGACCACCTCCAGGAGGCGACTTCTCCTACAAAATTTAGACCACCGGCCAAGGACGGGTTTGAACATTCCGAAGTTTGGCCGCCACGAGCATCCTCGCCCAAATGACGTGCCAGCCGAGAAGAAGCCCAAGACGCAAAGAGATTGGAGAAATCTGTAGCGCGCGAAATGGCCCCCAGGCGCACAGGCAGGAGGAAGGTAACGGGCACTCAACACCCTGTGTGCAGGCGCCCGTTTGGCTTCCCCATCGGCCCGTTCGTTGCCAGGAACACCCACATGGGAGAGAACCCAACAGAACACAATGTTGTGGTGCTGCGCTGGTAACAATCAGAGGGATTGTTGAATGGCACAGACCATTGGGTTACGGGTTGACCGGTCAAGCAACGACTGGAGAACGCTCCGAGAATCCGAAAAGATGGCATAATTACCCCCACGGGCGAAGGTACTGAACCTGTTCACCGCCATGGACATTGCTATGAGTTCAGCTGAAAAAAAACAGACAAATAGGGTGGAAAAGTGTGGGATACAGTGATGTCCGGAAACACAGCTGAAGCTCCCACCCCTTCCCCCGTGTTTGAACCATCGGTGTAAACCGCTATAGAGTCGCTATGGACCTCCGCGTGAGACACAAAGGAATCCCTCAAATAATAATAATATGCCTAAGAATAATAATAAAAATAATAATAATAATAATAATAATAATAATAATAATAATAATAATAATAATAATAATAAAAATAATAAAAATAAAAAGAATGAGAAAAATAATAAAAATAAGAATAACAATAATAATAATAATAACAAAAAGAATAACAAAAATAAAAAGAAAAATAATAAAATAATAAAAATATGAACAGTAACAATAATAAAAAGAAAATGAAGAACAATAAATTAATAATAATCAGATGACCAATAATATGAAAAAGTACAAATAATAATAATAAAACTAACAATAATAATATACCAAAGAACAAAAATGGGAAGTAGGGCAATCACAAAAAGAGGTGGGAAAAAGCAACCAAAAACAAAACGTACCTTAGCAGATACCATCCGAAAAAGGTATCCGAGCCCGCCACGGTGGGGTACGTTAACGGGGGGATAATAATAATAATAATAATAATAATAATAATAATAATAATAATAATAATAATAATAATAATAATAATAAAAGTAACAATAATAATAAAAAAAAATACTTAATAATAATAAAAATAAAATTAATAAGAAAATAATAAAGATAAGAATAATAAAAAGAAAAACAATAATAATAAACCAAAGAACATAAATGGAAAGGAGGGAAACCGCAAAAAAGGGGGAGAAGCAATAACGTACAACCACTTCGCAGATACCAATCGGAAAAGGTATCTGAGCCACCCCAACCCGCCAAGGTGGGGTGCGTTAACGGGGGTAATAATAATAATAATAATAATAAAATTTTTGCAAGACTTTTCTAAATACCTAAAAACCTTCCTAACATTTTCATTAATTTTCTTCAGGACAATTCTTGAATAAAACAAAACAATTGCCCTCTGAAATGATAAAAGCTTTAGTCCGCTCACGGTGGACATTTTCATTTTTCGTGAGCGGACGAAAGCTTGGATCATTTCAGAAGGCAATTGTTTTGTTTTATTCAAGAATTGTCCTGAAGAAAATTAATGAAAATGTTAGGAAGATTTTTAGGTATTTAGAAAAGTCTTGCAAAAATTATGTTAAGACAAATGCTGATTTATTATTTCTAATAATAATAATAATAATAATGATTATTCTTTACACTGAAACAAAAGATTGAGAAAATGAGGAATAAATTTTATTTAGGAATGGAATCAAAAATATGTATGACGAAAGAAGCGTGTGTAAAAATAAATAGAGTCGAAAGTGATTGGTTTAACATTAATAGCGGAGTGAGGCAGGGAAGTGTTATGTCTCCTTGGTTATTCAATTTGTATATGGATGAGGTTATGAAAGAATTAGAGGTAGGGGTGGCAGGGAATAGTGTTAGAATGATGGAGAATGGAAGTGTGTGGATCGTGCCCTACCTATTATATGCGGATGATTTGGTTTTGCGTGGCAAAATTGAAGAGAGTTTGAGAGGATTGGTAGAGAGATATAGTAAGGTGTGTAAAAATAGGGTTTGAAAGTAAACGTAGATAAGAGTAAGGTTAAGGTTGTGAGCGAGGAGTCCTGTGTGAAGTCACGATAGATGGTGAGCTGCTGGAACAAGTGTCTGAGTTTAAATATTTAGGATATATGTTGGATGAAAAGGGAACGGATGATGCAGTGTGTAGTAGAAAAGTTGTGAATGGCAGGAAAGTGGCTGGTGAAATTAAATCGTTGGTGGATATAAAGGGACAAGTCTTGAGTGCGCTAGATCATATATGAGGGTATGATGTTACCTGTGTTAATGTATCGTAGTGAGACTATGGTCTGGAATAAGAGGTATATATATCTAAAGTACAATGTGTTCAGATGGACAATGGACAAGGTGTAAGAAGAATTCATAAAATGAGGAATGGACGTGTTAAGAGAGTTGTGTGGTGTGAAAAAAGGGATAAAAGAGGGAATAAATTAAAGTACGTTGAGATGGTTTGGTCATGTGGATAGGATATATGATAATCGGTTGGTTATGCGGATGTATAGTGGTGAGTGTGCTGGGAATCGACCGGGTGGGAGACCGAAGAAAAGTGGATATTGTCAGTAAAGGAATGCCAGGAGGTGAGAAATGTGAGTTTGGCAGAGGCGAGAAGAAAGGTGCATAATAGGAATGAAAGGCGGGGTTTTGTGAGGGGGTATGGTTGTGGCCCACCTGGGTCAAAGGATGAATCCCACATTAACGAGATGCCATAGTGAGAGTCCGTACGATCCCGTGAAGCTCTAGGGTGGATTTTTTGATTGCGACGAGTTCACTAAAAGGTATAAAGAGAGCGATAAGGTTGGGCTTTCTTTTCGACTTGCTCCATATTCTTCTACTACTTTCCTGTTTTCGGTGCATGTTACGCACCTTACCCCTAAGTCTTGGGAAAAGAAGGTGGGATGATGATAATAATAATAATAATAATATAAAAATATGAAAATATTAATAAGAATAATAAGAAAATAAAATGAAGTTATTGAAAATTATTTATTTACATATTTAAATAATATATTATAAAATTTTTATATATATATTAAAATATATATATATATATATATATATATATATATATATATATATATATATATATATATATATATATATATATTATATATAATATTATATTATATATATATATATATATATAATACAACTAAAAAGCTTAAATAATTGTTTTTCTTTTTTTTATACATATTTTCAGTATCTTTACATAAATTACTAAAATATTTTTACATATTTTCAAAAAAATTCATTTTTTGCATTTTCGAAAATTTTAATTTTCGCCATAAATTATAAATTTTAATTTAAAATAAGATTTAGGGCAAAAAAGAGATATTAGAGGATGAATAACGCCGAACGGGGGATGCGAATGTGGTAGGTATAGAGGGTTGGGGGGAGGCGAATACTGGAGAGAGGATGAAAGGGGGGAACGAGAGTTGACAAATATAAAAAATGAATATATATATATACATACAAGTTTGACTTTTACATTATTTTCCTTCGTCAAATATCGGGATAATATTTCAATGTTAATTTTAAGATTCTTTTTCACGTTTGAAAAGAAATCTAAAATTTCATTCAAAAAAGAAAAAAAAAAGAAACAAAATAATCTCGCGAGTAAAACGAGCCAAAGAACGACGACCAATCGGTCCAACAACTTAAAAAGAAATTTAACATTTTATCAAAATGAAATAAATAAATTTTATTATAAAAAAAATTTAAATTTATTTTATTTATTATAGTGGTTTGGACCTTTTTCGAGCAATTGCGTCTTCAACCGCTCTAAGTTGCTTGAGTAATTCCTCTCTCCTCGCTGCAGAGGGTTTCTTAATACCTACGGTTCCTGTAGTCATCGACGCAATGGCTGTAGGAGATGGTGCTCTAGGTTTCTGTGGTGAAAGAAAGAAAGAAAAAAATTGGTACTATTATAGTTTTTTATATATGGCAACACTTTATGTGGTGCTTTAGGTTTCTGTGGTGAAAGAAAGGGAAAAAAATGGTACTATTATAATTTCTGTATATGGCAACGCCTTATGTGGAATCTATTCAACGACTTGGTTAGTAATAAATTTCACTAATCTACACTAAAGGATGGGCATTTAAAAGACGTCTTAATAACATAGTTAAGCTAGCTTAGTCGAAACTAAATAATCAACCAGACTTGTTGACAAATTTTTACTTAAGCATACAATGTATTATCACTTTTCCCTTTTATACTTTATCTAACCATCACAGCTTGTTTACTAGAATACGCACTAAAGCCAATTTACTATTTGTCTAAAAATGCTTAATTTCGTCCCCTTAAAATTGATTCAATGACAAAACTAACATTTTTGAGTATTTTATTTCTAATATAATCGAAAATTTCTCAACATAATTTCCCCAGTTTACACGTATATTATATGATACTTTCTTGTATTAATATTTTTTTTTTTACTACTACTACTCCTATTACCTCTTACTTCGAACTTCAATTTTCTTCCTCCTACCTAAAATAACGTATTTCAAGATTTTGCATAAGATTCATACTAGCAGCTACTAAATATCCCACACCAAAGTATACATCTATTGACCACTTTTGCATATATTATACACAAAACCAGTTATATAAAGAAGTGGTGATGGTGTCACTATATTTTAAAAAATGTCTTTTTCTTCAATGTTTTTGAAGAATTGTCTATGAAGTGCTTTGTTGTGCCAATTTTCTTCTCTTCTTCTTCTGTTTCCAAAACCTTGCCTATGTTTCAAAGGATTCGTCATTGTCTTGCACGATAAAAGAAAGGTAGAAGCAAGTTTAATTTCACAAGTTACATAATATCCAGAGATTTAAGGGCCTATCCGTAAGTGAGTAAAAACTTTTCCAGGGGATAATAGTAAAAGGAAGAGAAACCATCATTACCAAGGGGTTGAGGAGTTTTTTTCTAAGCTTTCGTTTTTATTTCCCTACGGAGCTGTTGAAGAATGCATGTTATTGAAGGAATAATAAAAAACCAAAAAAGTTCCTGCGAGCCCTCGCGCGCACTTAATTGGACTGCATTAGGTAAAATAACCAAAATGTGGAGGCGTCAATAATTCCCCAAAAAAAAGCGATGTATGTTTCTGTTTAAAAATTCTTTTCGTTTATAAGATTGAATCTTTCGTCAAGTACCGAGGGGGGGAAAGTGCAAAAAAGAAAAAACACAACTGTTAGGGTAGTCTTCTTTTTTAAAGACGGCCCCCCAAAAAAAAGAAAACACATCCGGAAAGTTAGGGGAAAGATTTGTCCGAGGATTATTTTCTATCATTTTATTAATACATTTTAAGAAGTGTGATAATGAATTATTTGGTTAAGTAATTAATCTAATAATTTTTTTTAACACTCATAATTTGTTTTCAACCATCATTTATATTAAATGACATATTTTATAAATGATTAATATCTATAATATAATAATATTATTTATATAATAATAATTATATATGAAGTATAATAAAATAATAATAATTAAATAATATATAATTATATATAATATATAATATATATTATGTTAAATTGCAAATTAGTCATTAAATTCAATGACTCCTTAGATATAATTCTATATTTTTACACTTTTACTATGACATTTTATATTATTGATATTTATTAACAAAAATATTAATTTTATAAAAGTCCAATTATATATTATATATATTATAATCTATAATAATATTTTATATTCAATCTGACTAAAATATCTATTAAAGGTTTTAAAATATGTATTTAAATTAATAAAATTATTAAATTATGAATAAGATTATATATATATTATATTGTATATATCATTATATTATTATATATATATATAATTTATAATAATATAATAATATATATAATATATTAATTTTAAATAAAAATATATATATTATATATTATATATTATATAAATTATATTATATTATAATTTTCTCAGAAAGGTAATTATTATTTTTTGTTATTTTTTATAATAAAATAATAAAATAATATTTAAAATAAAATATATTTGATCTAAATAAATTTAATATTAATAATAAAATATTAATAATAAAATTGTAGTATATAATATATTTTTATTGAAATTTTATTAATTTATAATAATATTCTATTGAATTATGGTTGACTATATTCTAAACTATTATTAGACTATCTAAGAAATAATTGAAAATCAATACATTAAATCGTAAATTTTTTACGGTTTGTACTGAAATTTTAATGATGACGCTCTTTTCTTTAAATTCTTTTTTAAACTCTTTAATCTATCTGAAATTTTATCAACATAGCAATGGAATAATTTTTTTTTTTAAATTATCTTCGCTGCAATAACAATAATAAAAGGAGTCGGTAATTAGGCTTTTTAATTGAATTAATATATCAGTGATTGGTTATAATAATAAGCATGTATTAATGAAGAAGGTGAGATGCATTCGCCAGGACATACTCTTTTCTGCATACCCTATTGTAACTATAGTGCTCGAACTCTATCATTGAAACAAAGAATTTTTGGCTTCCAAGCTATAATGTAATTCAACACGAGAATTTTTTGTCTTATAAACATTTTTGAATTCTTTGCTCACTATTGTTAAGTAAAAAGAATTTTAATTCTTGAAAATGTAATTATGCTTTTCTAACAGGTTTTTATACATTATAAATAATTTATTTAACAAAGAGAAGTATCTTATTTATTAATAAATAAAATGACTTAATAGCAATCTAGTTAATACAATCATTATTAATATGATTATTATAATATTATTATTATAATTAAATGATTATTAAAATTAGTAACACATAATAATTTTAATTATTAAACAATAAAATGTTTAAATTCAGAGATTTATTTTCAATAAATCAATTCTATCATTATACTGTAAGCGTTAAAAAATCATTTTAGCTATTGTTCAATTTTAAATTTTTTAAAATTATTTAACTAAATTTATAAATTAAATTATAATTAAGAAATAAAAACTTTATAATAATATATTATATATATAAAAAACTATATCATTATTTTGTATGATATATTTAATACATGTATATTTTAATAAATTTATATTATTAATAATATTATTATATTAACCTCAATAAATAATTAATTATTATATAATAATTAAATATTTATTATTTCATTAAACTTAAATTTTGCGTAATTATAAAATAGGATTATATTAGCAATTTTTTAGGAACATTTTTTTTTTAAGAATTACCCTTACCTGGCTAAACATAACAATTTTTTAATAAATATTAAGAAATTATACCCCTTTATTTATTAATAATTACTGGCCATAAAATATTTTAAACTAATAACTTTAGAGATATAATTAATTATATTATTTAATATAACCTATAAATAATTTCAATAATTTTTATTTTGTTTAATAAGTATTAATTTAAAAAATATTGTTTCAAATTTTTTATGCAATTAAGTCTTATTAAAATTAAAATTTAAAGTGTTACACAAAAAGCACTAAATAATACAGTACATTAAATAAATTATTCATCTTTAAATGAAAAATATTTATAAATTTATAAATTGATTAAATTAAAATCTTAAATCGTTTGTAAAAGTTAATAAAAGAATTATTATTTTTTTCCGTAACTGAAAAAATTACCACAAATTGGGCCTGTAAAAATATTTCATTTTCGTACACTATTTCTAAGTACTAGATTATTCCCACCATGTTATTATAGTTTGTAGGCGTTTTTAGAAATTAAATGTATTCAAAGGTTTATATTAAAAAAATATATATTTTAATAAAATATAATATTTGTGAATTATTACACATTTTAAATCATTATATATTGTTTTATAATTATATTAATTATTTTAATTATTAATAAAAAAAAAAAAATTATTTAATTATTAATATTAAAAATTTATATATCAATTATTATTAATTTTATATAAAAAAATTGGAAATAAATTTATTTTTATTTTTTTGTAATATTGTAATATTTGTATATAAAAGATATTTATATAATTATTAATGTTACGTTATTTAAAATTATTTAATAAATTAAGATATAGATAAATTTAATTTTTTAAAGTTAAATGAATAATAATTAAAATAAAAATATAAAAAATATATAAATTGTTATGAACCAGTAATCGACAAACTAATGAAATATAAAAGTTTAAACCACTTTAAAAGTATCCTTATTTTTAATAATTTAATTGGTGTAATTACTCTTTTTTATTTTTTAAAAAATTATATTTATTTATTAAATACTTGTTAAAAATTTTCGATTTTTTAATACTTTCAATACAGTATTTATTTCTTTGATACGATAATATATAAAAACATAATGAATCACTATTGGTGTAAAGAACCAAAAATTATCATTAAATTACAAGATTTTAATATATAATAACCGCTTAATGAAGAATAAAATTTAAAGGATAAATAATAATAGGTATTTAATATAAATTTTTTTTTTAATAAAATTAAAAATATTTTAATTATAAATCTCTCTCTCTCTATATAAACTGGGTCTTTTATAAATTATATAAGTTAAATAATTTTATTTAATATATTATATATTTTAATTAATATATATTAAATCATTTTATAATAAATTTTAAATATTTTATAAATAATTTTTTAAAATTATAAATTTAAATATTTTAAAAAAATAATATTTAATTTAAATAATTAAAAATTAAATAATATTTTTAAATAATATAAATAATAATAAAAAATATATAAAAATATATTATATATATAATTATTAATATTACATACATATAATTTTTTAATAATTTTATTATAAAATAATTATTATTTTTAATTATATTTAAATTAAATTTTTATATATTTTAAAAAAATTATAATAAAATCTTAACCAATTATCTGAAAAACGCAAATATTTTTGTGCATGTTGTAATGATTTAAGTTGCCTAATTATCATACTGAATCAAAGTAAACAGGTTTATAACTTTTAGTTATTTTTCATGTGTTCCAATTTATCCAGTGGTGGTTAAACAAATATTTAATAAGATTTAATATAATTATTAGGTAGTATTTTTTGAATTAATTTTCTTATATCAATAAATTATTATTTTTTTTTTTATAATCAAAGTTCCACTTTTAAATAATTTACATTAGTAAAACTTTTAAATTTGTAATATATTTAATTTTAATAAAATAATTTTATTTTATTAGATATTATTTATAATATTTTTATTAAATTAGATTAATTTAATATGATTTTAATTTTTTACATTAATATTATAAATAATATTATAAAATTATTTATTTAAATTAATTTTTTATATTAATTTTATTATATATTAACATTTTTAATTATTATATTTTTTATTATTAATATATTATTTAATTTCATATTTTTTATAAAATTATAAAAAATATTTTAATATACTTTTAATTTTTTATATAAAATATATTTTTGGAAATTAAATATATTAAATATTAGTATAAAATAGATAAATAATATTTATTTAAAATTTTATTTAATATTAGATTTTTAAATTTTTTATATTATATAAATAACATTAAATTTAATAAAAAAATTAATATCTTTATTTTTATTTTATTTTTATTTATTTTTATATTTTATTTATATTTTTATTTTCAAGTTTTTAAAAATTAGAACTTTTATCTTACTTTGCTTCTATTAGAGTTATGCACAGATAAAATTTAACTGTCGATTATTTAAAAGATAAATTAAATTAAAATTTTTCTCTCATATTTGGATTTATAAGTCTAACCTTTGTTATATTATTAAATGCAATATATAAAATTACATTTAAAATTGTTATGCATTATTTATTCCTGCTTATTTTGAGCTTAACACTTTATAATATTGAATCTTATGGTTATTATGCCTTGGATTATCACAAAAAAAAATTCCTATATATTTTTTTTATATTAATAATTTGATTAATTATTTAAACGTATTTAGCAATTTCTTCATAAGTTAATTGCATTTAAAGTTCAGAAATTTCTTAGTCAATGCTTTATTTATAAACAAGTTTCTTATATTCATTATAAATATCTAGATATCGATATATTTGGGAATATTGGTATATAGTTCTCGATCGGGTGTTGATATTTATCTATTTTATGCTAGCTACTTTCTATTTCATCTTTCTTCCTTCTATTCTTTTCGGCCAGTTCTAAGTAAATATTAAATATATATTATATAATTATTAATTAAAGTATATTATTAATATATAATAAATATACTTAGTTAATATATTAATATAAATCTTTTTTAATATATTAATATCTATATTAATATTATAATAATATATATTTAATATAATATAAATTATTTATAATAAACTATATATTTTTAATTTTAGTACCTGGTCCAAGCTTCTATATTAATATTGAGGGTATAAACAAATAAAATTTATTTTTATCTACAGTTTACTATTGGATGCCATTGGCCAAGCTTGATAATCTAAACAAACAATTTAGTTTATACTACTATATAAGTTATAAATTAGAAAGTGTTTGAAAAGATTTTCCCAGAAACAGTTTGTCAAGGCTTAATATTAAAAATAAAAAAATACTTTAATAATTCAATACGGTTTTATTGTACGAGAGAACCCTCTTCTCAAAATAATATGTTCCTTCTGTGTTATTACTTTAAATTATTACAGCCTATATATATAAATTTGTTATGGGGAGAAAAAAAATTGCATTTTAATTTGACCAAAATTTGCTCATTCGTAATTTTATTTTTTTTTTTTTAAATTATAATTGCTTTTTAACTTTTATTTAATTATCACCACCGTAATTTGTATTAATTTGTATAAATAGGGAGGATTAAATGTTTAGGAAAATATTGGAACAAAATGCATAAAGTACTTTTTTAATTTTTAAATATTTAAAAAGAAAAAATGTTTATTACATTCAAATTATTTTTACCAAAAATCCTCGAATTAATCAATTTATTTATTAACTTTAAGAATAATATACTGGATTTATAAAAATATTATATAAAATATATAAAGTGAGCAACACAGCTATGTCTAATATTATTTTATGCTCATATTAAGGTACTTTTTTTTATATATAGTAAAGTATTACGCTTTGTCTAGTACTTAATATTTAGATTATTCTTCCATAATAAACATTTTTAATTAATACTTATGAAATAAAAGTAAGAGATGATATTTTTCATAGATAATTAATTACAAACATATTATAAATATTTCTTTCAAATTTATAGTTATAAGTAAATTTCAACAAGGTAAACAACGAGAGAGTATAATATAGTGCATATTTGTAGTTTTAAGTCTAAACTCATACAAGTTAGATTATTATGTAACTTTACAATAAATGTTAATATTTATTTAATTAATGTTTTTTACTAGAAGTATTAAACACCAACAAAAAATTTTTTTCTTTTAATGTTTTTTTTTATTTGAATTGCCACTCCCGATTACCTTCTCAAGGGAAGAAATAATTACTTTGATGCTATTTGAGGGCGCATAAAAATAAGTAAATTTCAAAAAGGAATTACGATATTTCAAAACTGAGGAAGTTGAAGAACGGTTAGTTCTGGTCTCTGGGATTAGTTATTCAGTACAATAAAGAATGAATCAAAACAAAAAAAAAAAAAATATTGAGGACTTGAAGAACTATTTATTATTCACCTACAGCAGCAGATTTTCAGACTAGTCCCTCCCGACAGTTTATGCACACGTTAAATTATATACTTTAGTCTTTTGGTGTCCCTTTGTTTTTTAAAAATAAATCTTTTTTTTTTAACCGGGGGAAAAAAAACCCTCTGGGGGAAATCGAAGTTAATGCGGGAGGCTTAACCCAAAATACTCATATACTATAACGAAACACTTTTTATGTTCTTGAGGAAGACAGAAAAATTTACTATCACTGTTGAATTGAAACAGAGGACAAGATTGATTGGTGGAATTTGTTGATGTATTAAACTGTTACAATATTACTGCATATACCAACTTATGGGGGTATAGCATAAAATACACAAGACTAAAGGCGCCAAAGAGGAGACGTGCAGGGGAGTTGTTTGGAGGCTCCCAAAGATATTTATTCTTCTCAGATGGGAGGGTGATCCCCGGTGTGAAACATTATAAATAGTATAAATTAAAAGGGTATGGATGCAAACTTGACAGGATAGGGGGAAAAAATAAAGTCGCTTAAATTTCGGATGTAAGTTAGTTTTTACGAGAGGGTGTTTTTTTTTCTCCCTCTTCACCACATGACAGAATATCTCATTTTTTAAAGGTGACGCTTAACCCGGGAGATAGAGAAGCATTGTTATTATTTTTTTTTCTTCTCTTAATTTTTTTGTATTTCCACATTTATCTCTCTCGAGAAAAAAAAAATTTGTCCCCCATTTGCCTTAAATATATCCTCCAAAAAAAAAAACACGGGGGGAAAAAAACGTAAGGGAACCATATGCAGAAAAAAACAAACAAAAATGATTTTACTTAAAAAAAGATTCTTGGAATTTTTTGTTGTTTTCTCCACCAAAACAAACCTTCCAAATTATATTGATTAGTTTTTGAGTATAAAAAGATACTTATAAAAGACTTTTTGGTATTGATTTCCTTGATACAGAAGAGGGGAAAGATAGGTGGGGGTGCGTTGGGGGGGATAAAAACAAGAGATGTGTGAAAAGGGGGAGAAACCGAATAAAAACAAATTGAAAAATGAGTGAAGAGGAAAAAGGGGTATTATCAAGTTAGTAAGAGGGACCGTGTGGGCGCGGTAGTTGTTGGTATAAACGTGGGGGGAAAACAAAGCCTACGGAAGTATTATTTTGGAAACAAGAGTGGTGGAGAGAGGCATGAGAAACGTTTTTTTTTTTATAGGGGGATTTTTTAGAAGGGGGGGGGGGGAAAAGAATTTTAAGGATATTTGGGGGGAGATAGAGATGTGGGGGGAGGGGGAGGAAAACTTTTTCTAGGCTTTAGGAAAAAAAAGCATTCTTTAAAAAAAAAGGGGGGGTTGGGGGTTGGGAGATCACCAATTTAAATAAAAAAGGGGGGAATAAAAGTTTATTTTTTTTCGATATATTCATTAATTTTTCTCACCCTGCTCTTAAGAATTTAAACAGCTAAAAAAGGGGGGACTATTTAGCCCGCTAAAGGGGTTAGTTTGTTGTTTAAAATAAAAAGAGGGGGGGCCCGCGAAAAAAACAAAAAAAAAAAACAAAAAAAATATTTTAAGAAAAAAAAAACGATAATAATAAAAATGTTTTTGTTTTTTTCTTCGAGAAAGATTTGAAAAGAAACATTTTTTTTTTATTCCATTTTTTTTTTCTCTTTATGTTAATATTTGTTCTCTAGGTTCTTTTAAACCAGTTTATTTATTGAAAGGATTTTAATTTTTTCTTTTATATATTATTATGTTTAAATATTTTACAATATTATATAGTAATAACTGGGAATATATATAAAATATATTTATTTATATTTAATATAATATTTTAATTTTATGTAATTATATTTATATATAATAATATTCCTTCACCTCCTTATAATTAATATTTATATTAAAAGAGAATATATTATATTAAACATTCCATTAACAAAAAAATTAAATTATTAATACTATAATTTATTAAAATTTTAACTTATTTTTGTAGTTTTGATAATCTTATATTTTTAAATATGCGGCAAATCCATCTTTTAGATTTTTCTTTTCTTTTTTTTTTTTTTACCCACCCATTATTTTTTTTAAAATGTAAATATTAAAAAAAAAAAGAGAAGAAAAAGAAATTGTGCTCACATATTGTGCTTTAGTGACGCTTTTCCGTGGTGATTTGGACCTCTTTGGAGGGGGAAACAAAGGGGGGGAAAATGAATCCATTGGCTTGGTATTGGAAAAGCGGGTGGTGGTGATATAAATTTTAAAACTTCTTCGATAAGCTTATTTAAAAAAATAAATATTTTGTTTTTGAAAATTTACCCTTTAAAAATTTATTTTATACTTAAATGCGAATTTTCTCTCTATAAATCTTAATAAATATTATTAATTAATACTCTCTCGTACTTATCACTAAATTTTTAGAAATTTTTTTTTCTTTCATTTTCTAATTTCTAAATGTAAATTGAAAAAATTAATTTAAATATAATTTTTCTACTACCAAAATAAAAATAACTATTTATTTTTAAAAAAAAATAATATTTTAAAATGTAAATAAAAAAATTAAACAGAGGTTTTTAAATTTAAAATATGATATGAAATTTTATTATTCATTTTAAATTAATTTATATTTAAAAATTTATTAATAATTTAAAATTTTTTTAATTTTTAAATTAATAATTTTAATTTAAATTTTATTAAAATAATTTAATTTACAAATAATAAATAATTTTTGTTTAAAAATTAAAAAAACTTTTAATAAATTTTCTAAAAATGAATTTAATAAAAAATGTGTATTAAATTATCACAATTAAGTAATGAATTTAGAAAAATATTAAATTAAAATCTCTTTGTAGTTTAAATTAAAGTATTTAAAAAGAGCTATTTTCAAAAAATAGGGATGCTCTTTGTTTTTTTAAACTTTTGTATTTTTAATAATAGTTTTTACCTTTTTGTAAAGCCAAAAAAAACAAGAAGAATCAGCTTCGCGACACCCATGTGTCTAATTTGAAATAAAAAAAAAAACTATAATGTAACTTTGTCTTTAAATTATTAAATGTCTAAATTTATATTTTAATAAAATTTTTTTAAAAATTTCTCTTACAAAAACTCATTAATTTTTGTAATTTATTTGAAAACCAAATTCTCCCCTAATTTAATTTTTAATTTTTCAAAAAAAAAAAGATTATGGGAATTTTGTTTTTAATAAATTTTGGGGGTGGGGTCGGGATTTTTTTTGAACATTTTTTTTGTATGTTAAAATGAAATATTAAAATTAAAAAATAATTTTTTTCG
The DNA here is from genome assembly GCA_015478945.1 of Trachelipus rathkii. Lineage (NCBI taxonomy): Eukaryota > Metazoa > Arthropoda > Malacostraca > Isopoda > Trachelipodidae > Trachelipus > Trachelipus rathkii. The sequence continues at coordinate 24,809 of JABUQX010019710.1, forward strand.
TTTTTGATGGGAAGGTATGTTCTAAAAAGGAGTTTGATATTGCAAAATTTTATTGGGAAAAATAAAATTTTTTTTGAAAAAAATAGTTAATGTAAAAAAATACACCCAACTTTAAAATTTTTGATATTTTTTTTTTAATTTTTTACAAGGCTTTAAATTTTTTTTTTTTTTTTTTTTTAAAGGTTTCCAAGATTTTTTAAAACTTTTATTAATTCCCCCGGTTTTCTCTATTGCTTTTTCTCCTAATTTTGTCTCTTTTTTTTTTTTTCTTTATATATTAGGTTTTTTTTATTTTTTTTGGGGGGGGTGGGGGACCAATTTTTTTTGAAGGGGGGCCCCTTTCCCGTTTTTTTGGGTTTTGGTTTTTTCAAAAAAGGGAGAGGAGTTTTTTAAGATTGTATTTTTTTTTTTTTTGTGGGGGATTAAGTTAGTTTTTATTTATTTCAATGGTTTTAAAAAAATGAAAAAAAACTTCAAAAAAGGAAAAAGTTTTTGGGGGGGGGGGAAAAAAAAGACCCCACCTTTTTCTTCCGAAACCGTCATAAACACAACCGCGGCGATCCTTTTCCTTCTTTTTTTGCTTTTTTAAATGCTGTTTTCCGGTTTAATGTGTATCTCCAAAAAAATTGGGGGGGGGGGGGGGACCCCCCCCAAACCCCCAAAACTTTGGGAAAAACGGACCCCCTTTTTTTTTTGGCTTTCCGGGGGGGGGAATAATTATTTGGGGCCGCGGCTCGCGCCGTTTTTAAAACTTATTTTTTCTCATTTTTTAAAACCCCAAAAAAGTGAGGCTTCATATTTTTTTACTTTTTGTTGTTTTTTTTTCTTTCCAACCACTTCTATCCCGTGGAATTAACCCTCCGGGTGGGGAACTAAAAATAAAGGTTTCAAAAAAAAAAATTGTTTCGGTTTTGGGTTTTTTTTATTTTTTCGGGGGGGGGGAAACTTTTTAAAACAAGAAAAAAAAAAAACAAAAATTCTGGGTTTTTGGGTTTGGGTTTAAAAAAAAAAATGCTCATTTTTTTTTCCCCCAAAAAAAAATCTGACTCTTTTTCTTTCCCCCCACCCCCCCCCCCGGGTTTTAAGCCCCCCAGACCGAGGTTTATTTGGTTAAATTGGGTATACGGAAACTTTAAAACCTCCAAAGGAATGGTAAAAAAAAAGGGGCCCGTTTAAAAAAGGACGGGATTTGGGGGGGAGGGGAGGTGGGGAATTTTTTTGTTTTTTTTTAACCCCCCCACCCCGGGGGGAATTTGAATTTTGCGGAAAATTTTTTTTTTTTTTCTGGTTGAAAAAATTTCTAAAAGGAGGGCCCCCCCCATTGTTTTTTTTAAATTTTTTTTTTTTTTTTTTCAAAATTTCCTTGGGAGGGGAAAAAAAGGAAAAAAAAAGAAACCTTTTTTTTCCTTTTGTTGGGTTTTTGCACCACTCAAAAAAAAAACCCAGGGGATTGGGGGGGAAAAAACTTTTTCCCCCAAAAAAAAAAAAACCCCAAAACGTGCTTTTAAAAGGCTTAACCGTCCAACTGACCAAAGCTGTAACTCGCTTGAAAAAAAATTCCCAAAACCCCCGGCTTTTTTGTCGTACTATATGTGAGTACAAAAAGCTAAAAAATAAAAGATATAAAATATCAAATATAAAATAAATTATTAAAATCTTAAAATAATTTTTTTTTTTTCACCCCCCACCAAAAAAACACCCACAAAACATAATATATCCCCAAATAAGGGAACCGTTTTTTCCTGATAAACCACTCTTTGAACGTTTTTAAAAATTCCTCTTTTATGAATTTAGGTGGGGCGCGATTAAAATTGTGGGGTGCCCCCTCCCAAAAAAAATATCCCTCCAAAAATATATAAATTGATTTGTAGTTTGTTTAAGTTATTTTTTTTTTAAATTTATTTTTTAAACCTAAAAAAAACATTACTACTACTACTAGGGGGCAAAAAACTCAACATTTCAAGAAAAAATTATTAATAATTTTCTTATTCTTAATAATAGGTGCTTACGATAATTTATCATTGTTCATATCCGTTTTATTTGGCAAAGTATTTTTTTTTGTTAATATGTGCACAACAATAGAATGAGAAACCACATTACAAATAAATGAAAGGAGAAATAACTAATTAATTATAAATCGGTACTATCTTATAGGTTTCTAAAATGTTCCTATTATTTTAAAGTAAACAAAAATTTAAGTAAAATAATTAAGAAATAAAAAAAAAAAATGCTTAATAGACTAGCCTAGGACACTTAAAAAGACAACTAAAATATTCTGGTATCATACTGACTAAAAGAGACTATGTATTACAACATAAAATATTCACACTGATAGAATAGTATAATTGTTCTTCTTTTTATTATGCTTACTGTATAAAAAAAAGGGAAAAATTGGTTTTATTATATATTTATTAAACTCCCAAAAAAGGAAAAAAAAAATTTAAAAAAAAAAAAAAAAAAAATTTACCTTTATAACCAAAACATTTAGGTGAAACTAAGTGAATTAACAAAAACAAAAAATTTTTATATAACACCTATGTTAATTTTTAGGCCTCCATCTCTAGCAAGAAAAAAACAAAACATAAAAAAAAAAAAAAATAGTGAAAAAAAAAGGTGGGGGTTTTGCACCTCTTATTGAGTTAACGACCTTATATTATTTCTCTTTCCGATTGTGTATTGAGGATATGGAGGGAAACTAAAGAACTCATAAAAGAGAAATGAGTTTCGGAAGGGGAAGATTCTTCTCGAAACTTTTATTGACCTACGCGGAGAAAGTAAAACAAACGAAGTAACTACGTTTAAATTATAGTCTATATATAATAAACACAATCGTTGTTACAATACAAATTCTTTGTAAGCCCTATTTTATTTTCTATGGCTATGACGCTAATTATCTAGAAGTAAGCATTAACTCACTCTCGGCAAAAAGAGCTAAAAAAATAAAAAAAAATTTAAATTTTTTAGTTTTTTTTTGGTGATCAAATTAATTGGTCAAAAATTTAAATGCGGAGGGGTGGTTGTGGCCGAACATTCCTAACTTTTCAGGCACAAAATGTTTATTATATTCTTAAATTGTTGTTGTAATTAGTACCAACATCCATTGTTTATTAAACCCATTTTTATACAGATTGTTATTGGTTGTTCTTTTGAGTATATAGTCTTATATTACTTTTTTTTTGGTAATTTCCATTTTTTCTTTATTCCAAGTAATATTTATAGCAACACAAAATCATATATGCCCCAACTTTCACAATTTTATGGTTTACCAAACATCGAACAGATTCTGGACAGCGGTAATCCTAATTAATCATGAGTAATAAGAAGGAATATATAATAATATATAATAAATATATATTATATAATTTATACTGCAGTGTTCAAGGCATCATATAATAACATAATAATAAATAAAAATATAATATAATATAAATATAATATTTGAAAAGTATATATATTTCTTAAAAAAATGTCAATATTTTACTATTATTATTTATTTTTACCTTTTATTTTTAATTATGTTTTAATGGTATTTATTTTTTATTTATATTTTTTTCCTTATATATTATAATTATATATATAGATTATTGGAAGGGTGGAAAGTATTTTTATTTTCAGCTAATTTTCTAGTATAGTCTTACGGGCCTTAAAGGCGAAAATAATATACATAAAAATTAAACGATTATAAATACTGTGAATATAAAATACCATAACAATATTGAAAAACTTATGTAAATATTCTAATAAAAATTGATGCATTAAATAAATATATATACAAAATAAATTATTTATTGTGGTGAATATATATATGTAACATTTATTTATAGAAAACAAGTAGTAATATAAATTTTACATTGATTTTTAATAAATATGAGGTATGAGGGGAGGTAAAAATATCTCGTGAGTATATAGGTAGTAGTTAATAATTTTTTATATAAAGTTTATTTTGTTTTCATCTGACAATATCAAAATGAGGTATTCATATTTTTATTATCAATGTTAACTTATATTCAATATAATATAAAAATACAGATATATATTATTTTTTAACTCTAATTACTCGAATCAGAGAGTAGAAAAAGTATAATGGGAGAGAGACAACAAAGACAGTCTTCTAAGTTGTTAAGAACGGTCTTTTTTATCCACATACGCGATTACTTCCTCTTATGATTTAAAAAACATAAAAAACAAAAACAAGCATACAGGGAAAAAAGAAACCCCATACACTCTTTATTGTTTCGTATCAGGAAATAATGTAACTAGATTTACAGAAGAAGAAGAAAGAACTTGTATATAAAAAAAAAATATAAATAAAAAAAAAAGTCAAAAGAAAAAATTTAAAGAAAAAAAAGGGGGGATATAAATATAATATCTATTTTTAACAAAAAAGCTACAGGAGGAATTCCTGGTAAAATTATAGTAAAGGAAAATGTAAAAAAAAAAAGAAAATATATAATAATAAAAGATTAAATTAAAACAAAATATGGCTATGATTTTTTGTAAATCAGGGAAAAAAACCAAGAGCTGTAGCTATTGACAAGAGGACAGAAAGGGTGAGATTATTTATTTTATTTCATTAAAAATATCGGGGATTAGGGTCATAAAAAATAAATAATAGTGGAGGGTTTTATTGGAGTTAGTGAAGGAAATAAAATATAAAATAAATTAAAGTGCTGGAACTTTGAAAATTGCTAAACATTATTTCTTTTTTGGTTTATTTGTGCTAAAATGTCTTTCATCACTAAATTAATTTTCAGTATATTTTTACCTCATATATATAATAATAATAATATATGAGGTAGTACAGAATCTACATATAAAATAAAAAAACCATAGATCTAATTCCTATTTAAGATGGGGGGGGGGGATATATATTTCTTTTTGGGGAGGGTGGTGGAGGAAAATTTGTTATGGTTTAAGGTGGAAGATGGGGGAGGGGTAAATCACTCCATAATTGTCGGTTTAAAAGGGCGAGAAGAAAAAGTTTTTGTTGATAAATTAACAACCAGGGGGGGGGGGAGGGAACAGGGAAAAGGGGGAATGGGTGAAGGGGGGGGGAGAAGCAAAATAAACCGGGGCCAAATCAAGCCGCCTGGCGGGGCGGAGAGACATTCTGGAGGGGAAGGGGGGGGAAGAAAACGAGGGTTGTCGCAGAGGGCGGGTCGTGCGGGAGTGGCGAGCGGGAGGGAGGGAAGGGGGAGTAGTGGTGGAAGCGACGTTTTAGAGGGGGGAAAAAAAAGGGGGAAGACGGCCCCCACGGGGAGCCGGGGAGATAGGAACACACCAAAATTTTGGGGCCCCCCAATGTCACCCTCCCCCACAGAAGAGGAAGAAGGGAAGAAGGGACCGGGGGATTTGAACAAGTAACCCGGAGGAGGGAAAAAAAATCCTTCTCCCTCGGAGGGTGCGGGTAGGGGGGTAGGTTGAGGGTCCTCCACCCCCCGTGAGTATAACCCAGGCTTGGGAAAATGTTTTTTAGCTTTCCTGGTTTTTTGTCTTTTTACTTGTTTTCTTTCGTTCTTTGTTTTCTTTATTCTTATTTTTGTCTTTCTGCTTTGTTATTTTTTTTTTATTTTTTACCCCTTTTTGCGAGATTTTTTTTTTGTTTCTTTTTTTTCCCCCCCAATTTTTTCTTGTTTTTTTTCCCCCCCGTTTGTGTCCAAGGTAATTCTGTTAGACCCTTGAGCAAGATAAAAAGGCCAATAATTTAATGATCGGGATAAGTAAAAGCGTTATTGTATTTTATTTATATTTTTTTTGAGACCGCGAACCAAGCTCAACCCAACAACCACACTAACCCAAAAAAAACCAACCACACCAAACACAGAACCCCCCCCGGCCTTCCCTCCTCTACAAAAAATAAGGTACACACATCTAATCAATAAATAAAATATATCTATAATAATAACCTTAATTTACTATTTCAATTGTAGTTTTTGAGGTATGATTTCTTTTTATTTTTTTTATTAATTTTATTTAATTTTTTTTTTATTTATTGTTGAGCTTCTTGTCAAGATTTAATATTATTTAATTTCTTATTCCTATCGTTCGATTTCAAAAATTTATATATTCTTTATTACTCCAACATTTTTCGGTCTTATTATTATATGATAGCTAATAATTTTTGAGTAAAGTTTTTTTATTTATGAAGAAAATAGATTAGAAAATATAATTTTATGTTTTATTATTGTTTTTTTTATTTTTTCTATAATTATATATTAATTTAATGTTATATTATTTTATCATTTTCCGCACATTAAAAAATTGATCACACTAGCATCCAGGTACAGTTTATGTTCCTTTTCCTAGGTAGCTGTGTACGGTTTTTGAGATAATTGAGCGATTTTTGTGGTTTCTTACTTCTAATGAGGAGTACTATAGACCTATATTATAATAATATAATATATTTAAATATTATTAATTTTAACAATATAATAATTTAAAATGTTATTTTAAATTAAATAATATATAATTATATTTAATTTATTTTATGTTATTAATAAATTTAATATATATTATTTAATGATTTATTTTATATTTATTGCACAATTTATTTTTTTTATGAGCCTATTTTTTTTAATTATAATAAATTATAATAAGGATTCGAAAAAGGATTCTGAGTAGACTTTTTCCGTCAATTGGTTTATATATGTTTTTTTATTGTCTCTTTGCTTTTTTTTTTTAATCATTTATGTTTTTTAGTAGCTGCATTAAAACTAATTTCAAGAATTTTTTTCATGTTGGTGTGATCGGTAAAGAAATTTAAAATTGCTAATATTAATTTTTAAATTATAAGTTTATTTTTAAATACACATTTTATTGAGTCAATAAAATTTTTTAATAATCCCAAGAATTGGAAATATCTCGAAAATTAACCGAAACTACAGAATAAAAATCAAATGCATGAAGTTTGAAATTCAGCGCGCACTCCAGAAGCCTTATTATTAACAAATGTCCAAATAACAAGACGCGCCCCGGAGAATAAGGATATTTATATATAATTCTTATATATATATGAAAAATCAATCTCGAGTGATGTGAATAAGTGTTTATTATGTAATAATTAAAACACATATGCGAAGAAAAAATTACCCGAGTTTTTATTTATTTTTATATTTTGTTTAAAAAATACCGGGTGTTTTGTTTCGAAATGACTTGAAACTTCTCTCCCATGTTATTCATTATTTATATTTGTGTTTAAATTATAAATAATATGATTAATATTTAATATAAATTTCATGAGCAAATTAATAGAAGGAAAAATAAAAAAAAATAATAAAGGCGGGGCGTGGCCATGGCAACCCCGACAGGAACGAGGGAGACAAGATATGTTTTTTGGGTTTGTTTTTTTGTTTGGGTTTTTGGTTCAATTAGTGAGGAGAAAGAGTTAAAAAAAAAAACCCGGGAATTATTTATCCTAACTTCACCACCCAAAAAAAGTTTTTCTTTCCTTATTTTCCTTCTCCTTTTCTGTTATTTTTTGGGCGAGGGATTTTTGTGGCGGATAAGTTGAAAGGCAACCCACCCCGCGAACAAAACCCAAATACCCAAAAGAGAGCAAGAGCGGAAATTGTTTTCTGTGAGAACACCCATCCCCGAGAAAAAAATTGTTTGCTGTTTTTGGGTAAATATTTTTAAAAGATAAAAAATTATTACCTGTTGACAAGTATTTAAAACTTTAACCTTCTCTCTCTGTTTCGAAGGGCGGAGGAGAGCGCACCAGACTCCTCCATCTTGCCGGATTTAACACATTGGAGAACAATGACCTCTTTTTTACATTAGCAATAAACGTTCATAATTTGAAAACTATAATATAAAATATTAACTCCGGAGTGTAATATAGCTTAGCAAACCAAAACCATGAAGTTAACATAGAAATTTTATTTTTACTTTTTGATTCAAAATTTACATGTACCACCATATAAAAAATTTGTATGATACTGTCTAAGAAATACATATAAGTTATCTTGTTATGGGAACATATATAAAAAAAAAAAAAAAAAAGGGACGTTAAAAAAATTCAAAAAACTGAAAACGGGAAAGATCCTTGTGTAATAAGGAGAGAGCAGTGGAGACGAGAAAAAAATATAGTTAGAATAAAAGAATAAAACTATCACACATACAAGGGGTTAGGTGGGAAAGATAGAGCAATAGGGGTGTGTGTGCAGAATTTGATAGTGATGAGGGGGTAGGGTAAGGGTAGGGAGTATAGGTAGATGATGAGGGGGACCGAAAATAACCTCAACCCTCCATAAGGTGAAAAATATAAGTGAGGGGGTATAGTGGAGGGAAGTATATATATATATAATAGGTATATTATATATATATATATTATGTTATTAAATATATCAGCAGTTACGCTTAAACATTAGGAAGTAATGTTAAAATATTGGTACATATAGCTCTTACTATAAAAGGGCGCTGGCGCTTTTACACCCCCCCCGCATAAAAGAGCCCACGCTCCAAGACACGTGCAACTAAGATATAGTATAATAAATAAAAATAACGTTTTTGGAAAACTAAAGTTCAAAGTAGTAAATAAAACATATAAAGCTTTACATATGCATGGGAATCCGGTGATAGTATATATATTATGATAATAGATACGGAATAAGTTGATTATTTTTACAAAAATAATAATATAAATATAGTAAAATAGACTCTCACGCCCATTAATTAATATAAAAAGTATAATAATTAGTATAGGAAAGGAAGAGGATTATTGATTGTGAGTAGTATAGGTAGTAGTATTAAAACTAACCTAACAAACCATTCTAGAAATACCTTACCAAATACAAGACATTATAGCGTAAGCGATGTATTCACCATATACTCCTGACGCCCACCAAACCCACCACTAAAATTAAAACAAGACATACCCAACAAGCACAATTAGGTTACAAAAAAGGTTGGCAAAAGCAGTAATATGCATTGGTGCCGTCGGATATGTGTTATCTCTAAAAACTAAAAATTAATGCTACGAGTAAAACGGGATAAACATATTTTGGAAATCAAGCAACAAGTAAGAAGTTTCCCCGACTCACTAGGGAACACACTTTTATAACAAAAATAAAAAAAAAAAAAGCAATTTGGTAAAAAGTTCCCAAAGTTAAACTAGTAGGGGGAAAATAGAACCCAGGGGGTAATAGAAAGTGGCCCCCAGGTTCAAGATTAAACTTAATTTTAACTTAACCTGTGGGTAAACCTATAACGTTTGAAATCTCACTCTTCACAAATAATGAAGAAAGTGATGTGTTTTTACAAACAAGGCTAAAGAGGATAGACCCAAAAGAAGAAATCTGGGGTGTAACTGTCTCCCTTTATTTGTTTTTTATTATTTTTGTTTGAACTATCAGATCTTTCTTTAAAACCTTGCTTTTACAAAACAGAATCATTCTACGGGGGGAGACTACGGGAAGAAGAAAAGATTATTATCATTTTCATCACTATTATCATTTGCTCAGAAGGTAAAGTTACGTCGTCCCAGAAACATCATTAAAAAACCCCCCCAAGGGGGTGTGGTTGGGATAATTGGGTGCGTCAGATTTAGAGTTTGTAGATATCACTACGCGGCCGCGCTGCCTCCTCCCTATTACGGAGCCAAAGAAGTGAGGAGGAAAGACATCACCCACCCTATGTAATCCCGATCATTGGCGCGGCTCGAGAGGCCCCCTAGGTGTGGCGGGCGGTAGGGGTGAAAAATAATTATTTAATAATAAGTAATTATACAATATATTATTATATTATTATATTTTTAACTTTTACTTTATTAAAAAGTAAAATAATATATTTTTATTATAAAATAAGTATTTTATTTTATATCTTTATTATTATTATATATTTTTCTTTTTTTTATATATAAACCACACACACACACCAAAAACAAACCAAGAAAATAATAAAAATAATAAATTATAAATAAATATAAATAAAAAAACCCAAAAAACAACATTCATATATTTTTAATTAATAACCTCCCACACCTCCTCACCCAAGAGGGTATAGATTAATTGGATTATTGTGACAAAGAAAAAGAATAAATGCTTCTTCAGAATCTCTTCCGTTTAGAAAGCTCTCCGGTGTGGAGCTATTTATGTACTCTTCTCGATTATTTTCTTTTAGAATATTTGTATACTGTTTATTTAGAAAGAATGACAGATATTTTGCGTATTAGAGAAACGAAATTTTGATTTTTATTTTTATTTCAAACAACGAAACTTCATTTTCAAATTCTTTTCAGAGGGTGACCGTATAATTCCTCAGTTTATCTTATTCTTTGATAAAGTTTCGTTGATTTGTCTTATGCCTTAAGGATTGCACAGAAAAAAATAGTAAAATCCTCCTTTTTTTTAAAGCTTTCGAATCTATCCAAACCATTTATGTGTGTGAAAAAAGAAATTAAAGAAATACATCAAAATACCGCGAAACAAAAAAAGGGGGAAAAATGTGTTAAACGCTGGCTCCAAATAAGAGATTGGGGTGGGAATAAGAAACAAAAAGAACATCAAAGATTCATGGATTGGGGCACGTTTTTATAGGGTGATTTTATATGATCCTAGTCTTTTGTTTTTGCCCCCCAACCTAAGATTAATATTGAAGAAAAAAAAAAAGAGGGAAAAAATAAAAAACGAAAAAAAGGATAAAGATAAAGAAAACTTTTCATTTAAATATAAAAGAAAATATGAAAAATTATATAAAAAACTTTAAACATAATCTATCAATACTAAGAGTTTAGCAAAGACCTCCGCACTCTCACCATAAAGAAGGTTGTTATTTTTTGAGTAATGGGTAGTGGTTTTTTGCTCACAATTAGTTGGATATTGTATTTCTGCGATTCGTCGGATCCGAACGAGCATTTTTAGTTTTAAATAAGTGCAAAAGTAAAACTTTAAAAATAAGTTGGGATAATAAAAAAAAGAGAGAGCTTCAGCCCTTTTAAAAAAAAAGTGAAATTTTAAAAATAAAAAATAAACCAATTGCACGATTATGTATATTTATAAAATGTAAATAGTAATCATAACACGTCACCCAACATATAACTATAGAACTCGGAGAGTTAAACCATAACCCTTTTGGGTGATAAATTAACGCCCAATAAGAAATATAAAGAATTTATTCCCCCTACACTATCACAAATTAGTTCCAAATCACCAAAAACAAAAAAATCAACAAAACATAAAAATATGTCTAGTAAAACAAGATTCTTTTTTTTTTGGGGGAACCCCTTTATATATAATGTAAATAGCAAGTGTAGTTAAAAAAGAAAAAAAAAAAGAATATCAACTAGCTATATTTTTTGGCAACCCGCGCTGTTGTACATCTTATTCGATAACGTAAAGAGGGTGTCTCAAGAGGGAAAAAAAAAAAAAAAAATGGAAAAACTTCTTAACATTGCTAACTTTTGGTCACACGATAATTGAGCGAATAGGGCTCTCTCTCTCTCCTCATATTATTCTATTATACCTTCTTTAATAATATTAACTTAAAATCTTCTGTTTCTACATTATGGTTTAAACACTACCCTGCTAAGATTAACCCCAGTAGGGTGGGGACATATTTATAATAAATATATAAATTTTTTAAAAATATTATTTAGGTCTGTTAATCTCACAATATTATCTTAAAAAAATTTATTTGGTATTTTATAATTTTTTTTTTATTAATTTAATTTTTAAAAAATTTGTGCATATTTTTTTTTTATTGGCAACAAAATAGCAATAATAATAATTTTTATCATTTTTTTAATGTTGCCTTTGGGGGGGGAAAAAAAATATTTAAAACAACTTTTAAGATTGTATTAATAAAAAAATAATTTTTAAAAAAAAAGGGGGGGAAATCTATTTTTTTTTTTATTTTTTTTTTTTTTGAAAGAAACTTAGGAACTATTTTTCGATAATTTTTAAAAAAATTTTTGGAAAAAGGGGTTAATGAAAATTTATTTATTTTTTTTAACTTTTATTTAATATGAAAATGCCTACAGAAAATGTAGATTTTGAAAATTTTCTATTTTTTTCTTTTTATTAATTTTATGTGAAGGTTTGTTGCAATTTCTATAACTTTCCGTGGGAAAAAATAGAATTAAATAATTAAATATAAATTTCGGAAAAAAAAATTAAAAATTTTTATCAGCAATATTATTATACTGTAATTTTTTAGGAAATAAAAGGTTGTTTCTAAATTTTTATTATATTATACTATAAAAAAACTTTTTTTCCCTTATGTTTTTGAAGGGTTTTTTAAAAATAGGGAAACCTTTTTTTTAAAAACATCCATTTTTTTCTATTTTATGGAAAAAATAGAAAAATTTTTTTTTAAAAAAAATGAATAAATTATTTTTATGGCGTGGAAAAAAACAATGTGTGCATTGGATTTGGAGGAAAGAATTTTTGAAAAAACAGAAAAACAAGCTTTTTTTTTGAAAAAAAGATAAAAATAATATCTTTTTTTTTGGAGAAAAAACAAATTATGTTAGGGTTGTTTTTTTTTGTTGGGAAAAAAAAACCTTTTTGGAAAAAAAATAAAAAATAATTCTTTTGGGGAAGTAATATCTTTAGTGTTTTTTTTATTGAATGATTTATTTTCTCTGAGAAAAAACGTTTATTTCGGGGGATAGCTACAAACCTTGTTTAGTTATAATAATTTTATATAAATTAACACCACAAACAAATTACTAATAATTTTATTTAGAATTTTTTGTACTTTTAAACTTTGGTTTTGGTAAAAAAAGAGAAAATATTTCACTCTCTTTTAGGTTTTTTTCTATATTTCAGGCGGGAGCGAATTAGAAATTAAAAACTTTATTAAAAACTTTGAATCTTTAAAAATCTGTAACGATAAAGAGATTTTTCTTAAAATAAGAAAAGTTTAAATAAAATATCTTTGGGGGTGAGGGGGGGGGACTTTTTCTTTAATATACTATACTAAAAAAAAAACAACCCTAAATGATAATGATAATGATAATGCCGTTTTTGGAATCATTCTTCCTTTTTTTTATT
>JABUQX010019711.1:0-65906 GCA_015478945.1 Trachelipus rathkii
CTAGAACTTCTAACCACAAGTATGTTAACGGAGCTCTCGTTGGCTAAGTCACAAATTCATTCAGTTGAAACATGAGAGTTTCTGCGAAAACTACACCAATTTCACTAAACGTTAACGCTGCAGTAACCATCAAAAAAGAGACACTTTGCTTTTAAGGCACATTTGTATTACTATGTTTGTTATATTATGCAATTATAAACAGAGTTATTATCACTGCACTAGTAAGTCAAATACATTCGTGTAACGTTGTCCCAAGTAATCTGGTGTAACAAATGCAGAAGTAATGGTAACTAGTATCATTACTGGTTCTCTGCACAATAGCATACATGTTAGCGGTCAACATATTCAGCTCCAGTCTCTCTGGATCTAGTAGGTATGATCTTTCTAATCTTGCACTCAAGCGAGTCCACGTGAGTCACGATTACAATGTTCAAGCAAAAGTCTTTGCTGTAGATTGCAGACTCAAGGACCTATGATCCATGCGTGAGGTTTGCACACCCAAACAACCATCAAAACTAGATTTCTTCTTTCTCACCTGTTGTGCGACTTTTCGCTCTAACTAACACTGATTCTAGTGTCTATTCCTCACCTGCCTGATAATAGCTTCGACTCAAACCATGTAAATGCTGCTAGTCTTCGAGCAAAGCAGCCAGTAGTTCTTCACTGCATACTGAGTACACGAGATGACCGGTCGAGACTAGTATCACTTCTCAGCACTCTATATATTAGTGAATAGCTATACTAAACACACACTTCTGCACACAGATTCTAGCTATCTTAGCGCTCCACTAAACTATTCTGGAAAGCGAGACAATTCTCATCTATACAAGGTCCGGATGCACGCGGAGTGTTTGTCCCGGGGTCATTATCTCGCGGGTCCACATGGGAGTGGATACATGTTCTCTGTTATGGACAGTCAAGCAGTTTATGTTGTCATGGACTAAGCTTTGGCTTGAAGTTTCACAAAGTTCATGGACACCTAAGTAGGTGTCTATCACCGGGAAACTAAACGCCAGAATACTACCCTTAACTGTCGCGATCCAAAACAGGCTTACGAACACGTTTCAACAATCCTGTAAAGGCCATTTGCATGCTGAATGAATTTAATCGTAATCTCTTAACGGTCTGTACCTTGTCGCTTGGCGTTTCGTATCAATAGTATCCCACTTATGCAATACGGATTCATTAGACGAGGAGTCGCCTTATCTTTATGACCTTCAAGTATGACTGAATTATCACCTACCATATTACAATAAAGAGGATATTCTCATAATTTATTAGGATATTCAGTATATCAGTATTCTTATATGTGATTTATTTATCTGTATCTACATTCATTTTTGGTGGCAAATATCAAAAAAAAGATCCCTTTCATAATATATTTTGAACTTCAATTGTTTCTTTGTATGCATTATAATTATACTGCATTATGTTTATAAAATGGATAAGCAGAAATAGTATACAGAAGCTCATTCCGTAGAAGTCGTTAGACTTCTCAAATAAGCAATGCTTACAGGTGTAATTTTTGGAATATAAAAATATATATTGGAGTTACACAAATATTAGCTTATATCCTTAAATCCCTGGTCAACAAATATATCTGTATGAATATACTACATATCACTGTATAGACGGTATATTCACCAAATCCTTATTTGAAGGTACTTTATTTCTATCTATTTACATTAAAGCAAAGATTAGGAATATAGTACTTAACATAACAATACATGCTATCTAGAAGGATGTCAGACGAAGAACGAAGGGAAAATAATGTCACGATATCGAATAATCCAAATTCAAACTTCCATTAAAGTATACATTACTAAAATTTGAACTTCTGTGAGATTAAGAATCTTTATTTTAACCGGACACGCAACCATATTGATAGGCTAATTCGACTTTGTTACGAAGTCTGTATAAAAATACTTATAACCTATCAAAAACTTTGACCAGTCAGAACTTAAAATAATTAAAAATTTATGAACATAGAGCTCACAAATTTCTTTTGACATAAACATGTGTCGAATAAGCTTGAGTACACTTATAAAAAGTTTTATTATTAATATATTTTTATAGTTATAACTTATATATAATGAGAATAATAAATAATGAAATATTAATTTCACTAATATAAATAAGATATAAATATAAGAGATATATATTATATATGATATATATATATATATATAATATATATATATATATATATATAAAGAGTATTGTTTTACAAATTGTCAGCTGATCCGATACGGAGACACGCTCAGTGGCCGTTCCTATGAGTACTTATATATATATCAAATATTCCTGTTCTCTTATATTATGTAATTTTACTTTTTACAAATATTCGTATATAAGCAGTATTCCGTACAAGTCAGTATTATATATATTTTGCACACTTATATATATATATATATATATAACTACGGGCTGCACTCGAGCATATCGGGAAAACGCTAGTACTATAATTTTCCTACGATATATAATCGTAATAAATTATTTTGAGAACGATTAGTTCACACTATTCGGATTGTTTCAGTATAAATTATATTATATATTATATATATATATACATTAATATTATATAGATATATATTACATAAACCTAATTTACGATATGTCGAATATATATTAAAAAAAAAAAAAATTCGCAACAAAAAAAAATATACGATTTTAGTAATAATAAATAATAAATAATAATAAAATAATAGATGTATTTTAACAAACCTTTTACAAGTAATTATTATTATGCATATCTCCTAGATCTTAGAGGCGACGTCAGCAGCAAATCATTTTCTATCAATATACAACTGTAAATGAGAAAAGTAGTTTATTCATAGGTATGTATGAGGGTATATGTAGGTGTATGCACGTGGGTGCGTATGAATGTGTATGTGATGTATGTACTGTATGTGTGTATATTATCATCGTTTAATGGTATATTTAATATTAATACATAGTGGATTAATATTATACCTTGATATACTAATAGGTATTCACTACAGTAGTACTTTTATCTATAATAAACTTTGCATTTAAAAGCCTTAGTATGAATAGATGAATATATATAAGACTATAATATATATTTTAATAAAACAAAATAATGATTTACACCTTATCCAATAGGGTATATATATGTATATAAATGTTTTGGAAATTTTTAAATAATTGAGGTACTATAATTAAATTTTATGAATCCGAACATATTTGAGAAGAATCAAAATTAATAACCATTATACAGCTACGAGATGACTTATAGTCCCTTTCCTGTATGTAAATATACATAGGAGATATACTATTATAATATAACTTTCTATATAATGAAGTAATATCGAGGCAGACTCGTCAGAGAGTACAGCTATACTGTGCAAAGGGAGCGCAAACCCCTCCGACAAGAGTGTTATCTGTTTTTATAGCTCATCAACAGGACTCTACAAATGAAGATCCCGCGCGTGCATTAAGATCTAGCTCCTATACCTATGAACCTATTGGGTCTGCTTTGGCAACGGTTAATTTTTATCAATGTTAAGTAATTTTATACAATATGTTAATTTTTTATCAAAAAAAATTTTAATTATTTTTTTAAGGGCTCCGAGAGACGACTGACTAGAGATGCAACGAGTGAGTGGTGAGGGTGAAACGAAGATCCTGCGCCATGTGCGTCACTACTGCCTTTAATCTGCCTATCAGCAGAGAAACGCGAGAGAGAGAGACGTCTGCTGAGCGCCGTATCCATCGGGGTATGGAGTTGTATATATCCTATCTGGAGTATGCCCTGAAGCCATTTAGTTAAAAAAAATAAAACTTAGTGTACATTTTCTTAAAATACAATAACGGTGTGCTCAGACGCACTATCATTGTATTTTCAAATAAAGTTTTGACCACCCGTCACTTAGAAATTATAATAAGTAAAAAAATTCGAATATATATAATATCGTTTTATTTCACGATATTATATATTATACAGGATTATAACTTCCTATTTATTAAATAGGGAAAAGTTCCTAATATATATATAATATTAATGATTAATACAATATATATATAATATATATATATTATAAATATAATATATATAATATATATAATTATATATATATTAATATATTTAATAATTAATAATATTATATAATATTAATATTATATATTAATTAATTAATAAGTATATTATATATAATTATATATATAAATAATATATATTATATATATATATAATATAATATATAATATATAATATATATATTATATGTAGAATATTTATTAGTAGAATACCTAGAGTACTATTTATAGTGACTTATCGTTATATCCTGAGATAAAGATATTTATTATAATGGTTAGAACAAGACCACGATTCCACTATTCTAGTTAAAACTATGAAAACACAAAAGTTGACTCCGCTTTAAAAAAATTCTTATATATAGATGTAAAGCTCTGGTAAATTATTATTGAGCCAGAAGCTTGACTCACTTAAATAATAGTATAAATTTGATCTTAAAAAAATTTAGTTACTACTTATTATTATGAATTTGTTACATAGAAATATAAGTAAATTTATTTTGAATCCGCTAAATTTAGTTCCGATAACTTTTTGCTCGTTAAATCTAAACATAATATATATATATAATATATATTAATATATATAATAATTATATATTAATAATATTAATTATATAATATATAAATTATTAATATATATATATTATAAGTATATTAATTATATATACTTATAAATATATATATATATTAATATATATATATATATATATATATATATATATATATATAAGTATATGATATATAATATATAATATTATAAATATATAAATATATAATGATATATATTATAATTAATATATATATATTAATATTATATAATATATATATATAATTAATTATATAATATATTATATATTAATTAATATGGGCAAAATTTAGATAATATGTCTAGAGTATATATAAGAAAAATAATTTATATACCGAGTAATTTTCCGAATACTATGAATAACCATATATCCATGCCTAACCATTTCCAAAGTACAATACGCGCAGATATTTTTAACGTTAGAGTAGTCAGATTGAGTTCACTATTAAATATATATATATATATATATAATATATTATATATATATATATATAATATAATATATATAGTATATATTTAGAGTATATATAAATAATAATATATTATATATATTATATATATAATATTAATATATATATATATATAATATAATATATATTATATATATATGTATATATATAATATTATATTATTATATATATATATTATATTATATATATTAATATATATCATATATATATACAAGCCCCTATTAGGGGGCGTCGAGCTCAGACGGGGAACGATATCGAGGTATAGGGATCGTTTTTAAATTACCTATATATACTGTAGGGAAGGGGTACGGAGGGATATCACTACCAACGAGCAACACAAATAACTAAAGTAATGAGAAAGTGTTCCGGTAAGACTCATCACTCCCCGAGAGTGAGGGTAGGGGAAATTAGTGCCTACCTTATTCAGTATCCTCACGATAGGCCGAGAGATGACCTATACCGTACTTCTGCTATCGGGGGCTGCCTACCCTTGGGGTACCATTAGTTTTAAAGTAAAAATTTTATCTTATATTAATTTTATAAACTAAATTAACAAACTCACCAAAGGGTAATATATATATATATATACTACGGTACTCCAGAATGTGAAAGGTACCGGGATTTCTATTACGGTCATATACTCCGGGATAATACGCAGGTATAGTGAACTACATCTCACCGCCCTCACGGGAGGTATAAGGGTCTTACCTAGGTAACCTATATACCCTCTTAGTATCTTTAGGTATTTATGGGTGTCGAGAGGGAGGAGGTAATCTCATCCGCCCATACTACCTAAAGGGGTAATGGAAAACGTTCACAACTCATACTACAAATGCTGTTCCCGTCGTCGAGCCCCTATAATGGATATCGTAGCATTATTAATATATTATTAAATTAAGTTAATTATTACTAGGAGTATATAAACAGGAGAGTTCACCTTATCAGTTATTATAAACTAGAACATAAATGATTTTAAGATTATATCCACAGGTATATATATTAATATATATATATAGTTATAAAATAAGTTACAATCAGTTTTAACATAATTTAGAATGTGAGATTATATGTAAAACAAAATGGGTATATTTAACGGGCTAAATAAATGAATTAGTCACGGCTGTTTCCGCTCGAATGCCTAACTCTTAACCAATGTGTCCTCTATTTCATTCTGTGCGTAACCAGGTATGGCAATATATATAACACTATTCTAAAACAATTTAGAATCGAGAGTGATGATTATTCAGTTCACAACATTAAATAAATTAGATAATATTTTCATACTAGGTTAAAGACAATATATTAAGAAATACTAACAGTTTTAAATCCCCATAAGTTAACTGAGGTTTATATACAACGCAAGGAAACTATAAACACATGTACTCTTCTTCTTTTATAAATTGTAGTCTCTATCTACTCCTACCCCAAATAATCCTAAGTATATAGAGGCACTCTCCTGGGCTGTACAACCTATTTTTGTGATTCGCATATACAACAAAATTTAAAAGTTTATTTACCTAATAGATTGTATTAGTAATAATTAGAGTAAGTAAGCATTATAACTTTAAATATATTTCCATTCCCATGTTCATTTAATACTTTTGAGATTGAGTATTTACATATATATATATATACATGAGTCATTTATAGCTAAGTGATTCAACTAAATATAAGTGTAGGACCTATATAGGGATTTATCGGAGTTCCACTTACACACTATACACAGCAATATAATACTTTATTATAACACATACATACACACACACAACATACAAAGTATATATATATATTAATAAATATATATATATTATAAAATATATATTAATATATATGATATAAAATATTTTATATATATTATATATATATATTAATAAATAATTATAATATATATATATATATATATAATATATATATATAATAATATATATAATATATATATATATATTTATGTGAGGGTTACTCTGTAGAATATATATATATTATTAAATTAATAATATATATTTATTATATATATATATATATATATAATATGATATAAATTATAATAATTTATATATTATTAATAATATATATATATATATAATAATTAATACTATATATAATAATATATATTATATAATATAAATATATTAATAAATATATAATATATATAATATATATATATATAATATATATAATATATATACATATCACACACAACACACACACACAATATATATTAAATAATTATATATATATATATATATATAATTATATATATATACTTATTAATATATATATATATAATATATATATATATATATTAATTATTTATAATATATATAATCTATAATAATAATATATATTTTTATATAATATATATATATTATATAATATAATATATATAATATATATATATATATAAATATATATATCATATATATATTATATAATATATATATATTATATTTATATATATATATACTATATATATATAGATATATATATATATTATAATTATATATATATATATATATATAATATATATAATATATATATTAATATATATATATTATATATATATATTATATATATTATATATTTATATTATAATATAAATATATATATTAATATACTATAATTAATATATAATAATATTATAATTATATATATTATAATTAATATATATTATATTATATAATATAAGTATAAGATATATAATATATATTATATATATATTATTATTATATATTAAATAATATAATATATATAAATTAATATATATATATATACCAATTATTTTTTATAAAAATATCAATTAATCAATACAAATCATATACGAGCACTAAAAACACTACCACTCACAATATCACACACATCACACTACTCATTCCCTATATTCTAGGTGACCTATTGACAAAGTGATTAAAAATCATATTTAAAACATTATTATTGTACAACAATAAACATAGAAATATATGTTCACTATGTACGAACTTTAAAATAAAATTATTAAAACACAAAGACCTATTATCTATTCATTTTATAAATTGGATATACAGTCATAATTTCAGTATAAGTCCGAGTAATATATATTTCATAAAACATGAAGAATTAATGCTTATACAAACAACATAAAGGATTTGTTATAAACTTTAATAATATATATAATATTATAATATATATTTTACGAAAGACTTATGAAAATCTGGTTTTTTTATTTAAATATGATATACAAAACCTTGACACGCCAATTACTTATAGTCTAACACGTTAAGAAAAAATAGCTTGAATACTTAAGGTTATATACTATATATACTAATTTTAAGTACACTTTGCCCTTTCAGTATAATATATACTAGTAATAAATATATGAAAATGTATTTTATGACTTATCAGCATTTCATGTACCTATGTGTATAAAAGAGTCTGTACGACAGGTAAGATCAATAAGGACACACATAGTTAAAGAGTTAAGACACACGCTGTATATTTTCGTATAGGCGTTTTGTACAAAAAAACTTCTAAGTTACGATCTTAACTTTACTTACCGTAGCTTTAACGAACGTATCTTTAAGTCTATTGTAAAATCCAATCTTTGAAGGATGATGCCGTTCCTACAAGATAAAATTTTAGAGCTAACGAAACATTTGAAAACTATCCAGTTAACTGAACTATTTGAATCATTTGCCCTTTTTAGAAAGTCTAGATTAATAGGCTATAAAATAATTTGTTTCTTGAGTAAATTAGGGCAAAATACTTGTTAACCAGAATGTTCCAAACAATTATATATACTTAATGTCAACCAGTTTTTCATATTACAATTTTATTTTTAACTTATAATCGAAAGACTTAAACATAGCATAACTACCTCTAAACTACTATAAACTTAAGTATGAATATAAGCTAATCATATTGAGACTAAAGAATACAAGTACTAAATATCAAATCGTAAAGATAACATAATCTAAATATCTTGCTCTAAGCCAAATCAAATACCTTATCATCAATATCCAACGTGTTTCAATACAAATGGATACTATGAATATCAAATGTTTCTTATCTAAATTCTCTATATGAGCAGAACCTCTTACGTTAACACAATCTCCAGCATTTTAATTTTCAATCATTTAGCATATATACTAGTATAACTAATAAATTTATAAACAATTTTACCCTATAAATGTAAACTTTGCTTAAACTAAGCATGTGGTTAGCCATAATATAAATTTATAAATAACATAATAATCACTCAGAGCTGTAAACATTTTACAACATATACCAATAACTTATACTTTGAACATAATATGTATAAAAGATAATTGTACAAAACATTGATAAAAGTGTCTTTACAATGCCTATTCAAATAAGATGACTATAAATATTTAACAAATATAACAAAAGTTATAATAACTAATCTAATATATCACATTACCCGAACAAAACTTTAAATACGCTAATATCTACGTTCCTAAAGCCATTAAATACTAAACAGTAATTAATATTTGATAAACATGATATGCAAAACCTGAACTAAAAACATAACCTATTATAACCAATAACAGACTCATAAAAACCTATAACCAAAAACTTAACAATGTTATGGTCACATATTTAGCACAACAAGTATATACTCATACCTTAAACCTATCAAAGAGAACGGAGAGTGTAACATATATATCAATATATTCTACATAATTATAAAAAATCATATAACAATAAAATAAATAGTTAATACGTAATATACACTATATATATATATATATAGAATAGAAGCATATACAGATACAATGTAAGATAAATTATTATATCAAGTATTACTCTAGTTATATACAAACATTAATCACTAATAATATATATAATTATATTATATTAATTTAATATATTATATAATTTAAGCTTATAATATAACATTATCACTAATATTCTCTTTCCTATCTGAACCATATTAATACGAAAGTTAAAAAATAAACACCATTATTCCACATATCTAAAGCTAAAGAAAAAAAATAAGTAAAGCATTACAAATATTAAGGTAGTATATATATTAATTAAAACTTTGATTTTACATTGTTATAATATATATAATATATATTTTATTAAAAAAAGCAATATAATTATTTATAAGAGTTAATATATTATTATTAAAATATTTTTATTAATAATTGTGTTTTTTAACTGCACCTAGTAATATAAATATAGCGTACAATTTCGTATAATGGAGATATGTAATGTCAGTACTTTTCAATCCTTTATTGTCCATTATACGGAAATTGTGTTTAAACAAATTTTTAAATTTCTTTGATAAATTATTTTATTTACGTACAAAGTTGTCTATAAATATCGATTCCCTCGAAATTAGAGAAAACCGATCATATAAAAATACTAATATCGATATCGATGTAGCGATAATCGAAACGCACTTCTCCAACACGTTGAGATCCCATACCTACACGAACGGGAAAAAAACCGAATTGTTTATGCATTTTCGTTATTTTGTCTTCTCTTTACGATAATATTAACACCTCGGATTACTTTAATTAAATTACTCTCTATAATTACCTATCAGTATTAAACTAAATGTCGTAATAAAAAACTACCAAATATTTTTTTAAATCCTATTTTTTTACATTGATAAATGTCTTATATCATTTTTCAAAATATACTATGTACGTGAACTGTACTTACCAATACTAGACTCACAATTAACCTAATATCATTTGTTACATTTATTTTTTATTATTTTCATGTTTGATTTTTTATGATTAACGTGGTCCTTACAACATATATATATATATATATTATTAATATATAATTATACTGATATCCAAGATGTTTGCACGCTAATAATTATAGTTCGTATATATTTCATTATAGCAATCACGAAATATTCATGTCTATATAAACGGGTGACCATGTCTAATTCAGAGGAGCATATAGCATATATCAAATAGACAATAAACGTAATCAGCCTTATAGATGTTTTCAAATGAGTGAAATTAAGTGAGATAAGTGTTTTATTGTGAAGATAATTTATATTTAAATATTCTAAAGATATTTAAGTTTCTTAATTAATTGCACTAGGTCCAATATGGGTAATTGAGTACGTGGTAAAATTAGAGATAAAAGAAGCTGGGAAGCCAGGGTCTAAGGCCTACTAGCCCTTAGTAAATAATGGAAAAAGTGAAAACATTTCCATGTACCTCTAGTTTTGAAGAGTAATTGACAAGCCCAGTGGGTGCATTGTGGATTTAGCATGAACATTTAGTTGTTTTAGACTTTGGTGTTAGTTACTATATTAATAGTGATTGACAAGACCTAGGTGCTTTGAGTTGGATTTGTCATTTGATGCATGTTGTTTGGGATTGGTATTCTTGTTGGCTTGACTGGACTAAGTCTTGATTAAGGCCCATGATTGCTTCTTACTGTCATTTTTGGTTTCTAATGTTCCTTTCTAAATGATAGTTGTTTTATTGAGAATTCAGTGAGAAAATTTAATATCACATTTTGTTATATCGTTAGGAATAAAAAGAGGGGAACCATATAAGTTCTAAAATTGTTTATCTACTCTCTTTAAATACCTAAAATGAATTGATAATTGCTAGATAATTACTTGTTTAAATTTATTATCACAAGAAGAAGTTGGATATTGCCCCACACACAAAAAAAAAAAAAAAAAAAAAAAAAATATGTAACGGCTTTCAATAACAGTTAGTGATGTAGTAGACGATAAGCACATATAAACAGCTTCCGAATGGAGTTCTGATTAAGAATCAAAGATTTTACTACTATATAGGAGGGCAGTATAGATCCAAAATCATAGGTACTAAAAAAACAAACCCATCTTTGTCCTAAAAAAGAATTGCTAATGTTCCAAACTCTCAGGAGGTCTCAATATCCTGCAAGGTATTGTAGATCAGAAAGTCTTTTGCTAGAAACATTTATAGCATACAGACAAATACGAGTTACTGTGGGCTAGACTATCATTATAAATGGTAACTGTAACATGTTGAGTTGACCATAATGCAAGAAATCTGATTAACAATTTAAAGGAATACAATTCTTGCTCCATGAATTGATCTCACCTTAAATGAACAGGAAATACTGGATTATCTGAAACTGATAATGTTGTATATGTCCGAAGAATGTATAGAGGGAAAGAAATAGATTCTCCTACAAGACACACACTCTACCTATTTCTGACTGTTTTGCGAGGTGCCCAATTTACTGGAACATTTCGCATTGTGGATTTAATCACATCAAATTCGTATCATTACCCCAATTAACCTTTAAGAATTACTTTAATCGTTAAAAAAGTTTGAAAGATGCAGTAAATTGCAAGAAAGTCCTACACAATTAGTGGATTCTATGTGCAGAAATTCCAATAGTATAAAATGAACGTTTGCCCTCTCATTGAGAAATTTGCCGATACCTAAATGTTTAAAATTGTTAAGAAAGTCATCCAGTATACCTCGAGGAATTGCAATCTCATTTTAATAAGGAAGAGAGAATAGTAAGATAAAAGAGACCAGTAAAAATACATTGTGACAATTGCCAGGAAAATTTTTAACAGGCAGTGTGAAGTTTTAATTCAGATGGAATTTTCAAAAGGATATATATATATATGCTACTGAGTATGGGAGACAAATGAAAACTTGTAAAATGAATAATATAATAATATAACCAGTTGAAATTCCAGTTTATTTGTGGTGCTGGATATTTTTATAATAGCTATTAATAATGATATACTGAGTGATGATACAAATAATTGTAATAAGATAAAAAAATTGTGTCATGTTATAACTGAATATCGGAATCAACTTATGAATCAGGAGAAAAATGAATTGATTATTTCTGAAATATATAAAATTTTATTTTAAAAATAGACTTATTATATGTCATCCTAAATATATATACTTTTAAATAAAGAATGCTTAATATAAGGCCCTATTTGGGTACGATGAGTTCAGGTAGATAGAAGAGGTAAACTTATAAATAGGTTTGTTACTTTTTAATATAAAAGATATTGGATATTAGATACTTAAATATATGTCAATGAGGAGATATTAGAGTGGGTTGTTTTATCATGCTATTGGGGCGAAGTTAAAAAATTATCTATAATTCTTAATATATGTTTTTTTTCTATGATGATAATTGCTGAGCTGTTAGTGAGACATCTTAGGCATACAAGAAAAGAATGTTGATATAGACTATCTTTCAATTAACCTTTACTGAGTATTTCATAAGACGATGATTGATTCTATTGAAGGGGGGTGGAGTTATGTTAGGATTAATAGAAATTGTTGTTAATCCTATGTTTTGTCTGAGAAAGAAGGTGAGAGAACTAATTTAAAAGTAAATTTCATTAAGAGGATACAACTATTTCAAGGGCTGCTAACATATATACCTGAGGTTACCTATGTATTGTAATATGTATATCCCACCTCTTGAAACGAGCAGTTGGATACAACATGAAAAGGTAATTCACCTCGTACAATTGCCTAACTGAAAATCTCTTTTGTTAATTTATTGCTTGGTGATTTAGAATGTCCACATTTCATGTCTTGTTTTTGTATGTTTTTATGCTTACAAAATGAGCAGAGAGAGTGAAAATGGTGATGAATTTAATTCTTAGAATAAGGAATCAGATTTTACTTTAACAAGTCATTCTTGCCAATTATTTGTCATACATTTGTTTAGATGGTCAATCTTCATCTCTTTATCGGGCCTTTCCTCACTCCAAGTATTGCCTTAAGGAGTAGATACTATGGTGCTAAGCCTGTTACGGATACTAATGGTTAAGGGTGGGATCTAATGTACTATCATCATTTTATAATTGATGTGTCTAAGAAGGAAATACATATCTTTAAGAGTAGAGAGTGAAAGACCTAAATGGATTGTAATCGTGGAAATGTATAAAAAATGGTAAAGAATTGGAAGAATAATCTCATATTACCAGAGGTAGATCCTACTCAGAATATTAATGATACCTATAATTCTATTGTAGAAGCTTTTATAAAAGTGTCTAACAGTACCTTTAAACTAAGTTTGTCAAGGGTTGTACAAAAAAAAGTATAAAGCTTGGTGGACTAAATATTGTGAAAAAGCAATAAAATTTAAAAATAGAAGAATGAAATAGTCTAAGGAAAACCCTGAATATTTTAAAGAATTAGAAGCACTATCAGATAAATTTACAAACGAGGTCCATACAAGGATAGATTCAGCAACAGGACCACTTTGGCGTGTTTCGTATGTTAGCAACGAAAAAACTATGAGAGAAAACACATTTACGAGCAATATATTGTTCACGCGTGGGAAAAATGAGTATATAATTTTATGAAAAACAAATAGATTTCATAGTTCCATTAAACTTGACATTTTCGCTGGACATGAGACAGCTCAACACTGTATTGATGTTGGGACAATCCAATGAGTATGTTTATAACTTTGTCGGTATGACTGATTTGCCGACTCACTAAGTGTCCGGTCATAAATACGTATTTCCATTCTATTAGGAAAGATTTTTATCCAGTTTATGGAATCTTTCGGATATTCTTTTGGTAATTTACGCGAAGGAGACTAGACGTCTTGTATCCTATTTGTGATCAAATTTGATGACTATTTTTACATGAGGGGCAGAGCGAGGTATATACATACAGTTGTACTGTTTCTATGCATTTTTTTAGTTCAGTATGATACCAGTGTACGAATCATTATGAAATGGCGCCTACGTAGAGATGCTTGGCTAATGAGCCATTGTTTACAATTTAGTTTTAACACAATAAAAATCTTGGGCGTATTTCTATAATTGTACGAATTTATGGACTTAGTAGTCTAATAGATTGCGGGTGATGACGTTATGTTTGATTTGTAGTTAATTGTATTAGTCACCCCTTTATCTCGCGAACCATGGCACAATAACTAGCGTTATTGTCATCTTTAACCTATTGAGAGGCCAACTCCTTCATTGCTCTTTACTTTAATACTTTATCCCCTAACCCTGTAAGGTCCCTTTGGAAAGATATTGCCCTCCCATCGAATTTACCAGCCCTTATCTTGGACTAACTTCAAAATTGGTTTGCAAAATTTCTTATTATGCTTCCCTTTTTAGTATTATAGGATGGAATATTTTATACAGTATTTCTAGGGTATGATGTTTGAGTTAGTTAACTCAATAGATTATTTACGATAATAAAAGAAAATTATATAATTATATAAAGATGAGATAAAATTAATATATATATTTAGATATAAACAAATATATTATAATATGAATGATTATATTAGGCTAGATTAAATCCCAAAATGAAAATTACGACTATATAAATATAAATACTTATTAACTAACATATATACTATATATGTTTAGATATCATTTGATATTTGAGGTAAATAAGAAATGGTTATTAGAGTTATGTATATCTTGCTTTGAGACCTAATAATTACGGCGTGTTATTTAATATTTAGGTAATATACTTCTAACTGTGATAAATTAGGTTCGTACGTAAAAGACGTATTATCAAGAAGACACCATGTCGTTATCGTTCAATGTCTTATTGCATAATATAATAGTTAGTGTACTTATGACCTGGTAATTAATATGACCTAGAAAAGTAGGTCATAAGCTATTTTTTTAATACACATATAATGTAATGAGTGATTTTTTATACTATAATATTATATATAATTGATAAATAAATTGTATATCGAGTATATACTATTACTACCTAATAAATTATGTATTATAGTATATATTTAAAAGGCTTCACTACAGTAATGCTCAGGATATATAATCTGAGAGTCAGTATAATTATATTGTAACTGACTTCATACTTAAATAATAATAAATAGTAAGGCTGACGCAGCAACTGACGGCATGCGATCTGAGAGACTTTGTCAATATTATCACTTAAAGTCGTAAAATATTACAGATAAAACATGAGAAAAATTCCTACAGAAGCGTATGGGTCGTGCGATAACATGCCCTAACTGTTGACAGAGCGCTCTTGTGTCCCTAACAGGCACTGGACAGGATTGTGTTAAAGTGGTTCAAAGAAACTCATCTTAGACTTAGTATGATAAAGGGCCCAATGAAAATGATGTAGGACGATAACACTAAGCTGAGTCTTTATAGACATGAGACTGGGATGTATAGATTGTCAGATCACCACCTTTAGATGTTCCAATTGACTCTTAGAACAGTTAGAGAATTTTTGGAGATTTTTTAAATCACTTTTACGACACAAGACCTTCTATAATATTTTCTATAAACAGATTATTTTTGCCTATGTAGTAGAGTTAATTGCCGAAACTAAGCCATATAACAGTGAGTCATGATGAAAAATACTCTCGTGATCTTGGATAAACTAGACATTGTTATATGTTATTTCTATTTGTCTACAGAGGCCATAAGCAGATAACATGTTAAGTAGTATATATTCCACTTGAGTAGATTCAAGTTAACATATGTATGGCTAGCGAGGAATACGTTTACAAGGCACAAGATGAATTGAGTCTATGAATAATACATGAATAATTTTTATAAAATGATATCATTTTTATCATCCAAATTTGGGAATATATAGGTTTCTTATTCGGTTTTTAAATTTTTATTTATATGGGGTTATAAAACAAAGAATATCTTATAAATCATAGTTATGCAAATTGACATTACTTACAATAATACGAGTCTTAAAATCTTTATAGAACCAATATGACAATAACACGATTTGCTTAGTAGTCACGAAAATATTGAAATTATTGAATATTAATCAAATAGACTATTGATATATTTTGAGTAAAACATATAATGTATCGTTCGCCTATCAGGATCCAGAGTTTTCAGGAAGAATTATTTTCCACTCAACAGAATAGTGTGCAATATGGTGGTTTGATTGTTGTTTTGTAGAAGTGCAGTATTATAAGAAGGATTTGTTATAAGAAAAATGAAATGATTATGGTTTGGAGTCTGTTTTTCTCTGAATATTATTCAGAATTGCAATTATGTTATTGGTTTGGATACTTGTAGGATTTTTATACTATAAGATTTAGTCAGTGAAATATATTAATTTTCTGTGAGCACTGTGTAGGAAATACAACTATAATTATTTAAATCTAGTTTTTTTTTGAACAGGAAGTATGAGAGAAAATACAGAGTGCAGATAGCGAAATTACACAGTCAGGAGTTTGAGTGAAACCACAAGGATGTATGGTAGTTTAAGGATCCAATATATATGCTTATTTTCCCTTGAATGTATCATTGGATATTTTTCAAAAATTCGTGTGTCAGGTAGTCAAGTATAATTCTAAAGTTTGCTCTTCAATTTGAATACAGATAGTATTGTGTCTATGTGAGGTCTTCACAGACCGAGAGATTTATATATCAGCTTTGAAATAAAAGGCATAGTAATTCCCTTGAAGAGAAGTTTCTACACAATGGGTATGTGAAGGAGTGGGGAATTTTTAAATTTTTTTTTCAATTCAACTGATAAAACAAAAGAAATAAAATATTTACAAGAACTAACAATGTTATCATAAATAAATTTTAGGAGGTGGAGACAGATGAATATTTCTGAAATTGTTTGAAATGATTTTTAGTATGGACTGAACTTTTAGAATAGTAAATTATTAAAGGGGGAAATGTATGTTACTCTATGATGATGGTTTCTTACAAAATTAGAAATTAGAATAAAGAATGCAATGTGCCTTCTTATAAGTATATTTATGTATGCTTGTATAATTCTTGGGCATTGTTCTATATTTGAAATCAGTATTCAATAATTATAGTTCAGTGAATATTTATCTAGAGTATCATAAAAAATTTCTTAAAGTATACAGAAAAAGTTTAAAGTTAAGTTAAGTATAATTTTAAAGAAAAAATATATGTATATTTAAGTTGAGCAAGCTTTCTGGCATAATGCTATTAAGCATCTAAGCTTATGCAACTAAATAAAGAATTCATTAAAAAATAAAAAACTTATAGTTCATATCTTCTTCCTTTTCACTTCCATTAAAATTCATTTCCTTAAAGTATATTAGAAAATTTTCAGATATTGACTTGAGGTTTGGCATATCGGTACATTAAATCATCAGGGGTAATAAGTGTATCTTAAGAAACTCATGAAAATTATATATGTATATGATTGTATGAAATAAAGGTTTCTAGTACATATTAATTTCTTAGTTTTCTTATTAATGCTTTTATAAAAATTATGAAACCAAAACAAATATAAAAAATTCCTTACTTGTAAAGAACTGCCCTCTCTTAGTCATATCATTGGTATACTAGCTCTGTATATAGATTGGGAGCAATTGGTATATATTGTAACATATAGAGTTGATTTCAGTTTTCTTGGAGAGGGCTAGAGCTCCATATCCTATTTTCCTGACCTATAAAGACTATCCAGAGAAAATATTATTAGAGGATCTTTAACATAATTTAGTGTCTAAGTATTAAGTCATTTTGTGAAGTATGAAATCACTTCATCTATTATGAGATGACAAATTTTAATTAAACTTTAATGCCTATTTTACTGAATTTTTTAAAAAAGCTTCAATCCCAAAAACATTAAAAACAAAGAAAGGATATACCTAATATCGGTTTGGTAGAATATGAAGCTGCTTAGTCTCTGAAGATATGAAAGATATATCCACACACTGAGATTTTCAGATTAAGATATTGTTGGGTGAAGCGACAGTCAGTCTCTCATGACCTAGTGATGCAATGATCACCCTGTGTGTTTGTATTAGACTTTGAACAGATACCTTTTCATTAGCAAGATTATGAGAAATGTAAAACTTTATATTATTTGTTTTTAAAACTGAGAGTGCAGATATAATTACCTTGTCTTGCGGAAATTGATAACAATACTTCTTAGTTCCAAATATTTCATATCCTATCTCTGGTTTTTCCTAGAGAAAATTGAAAATAAACGGTATTTTGGATTTTTCATTTATTGTTTAATTTAACATAGTTATTTTTTTAAGTATATATTACACAATAAGGAGTTCAGTAATTTACAGCAGATGTAGAGAGTTGGCGGGATCTAATATCCTTTATCTATTCATTTCAATCAACTAACTATCATAATACCATATATATAGAAATGGTATCTATGTCTTTGGACTTGATTCCTATATTCACGAGTATTATATGATCATTTACCATAAGAAAATTGCTAAAAATAATTTAAATTTGAAAGATAAATGAAAATGATTTTGCACAGCAGAATATTGCAGAAAATTATTTATTTCTTGGCAAGTAGAGGCCATGCTGCTCTAAATAAATACCATACTAAATTTCAGCATAGTCTATAGAATTAAATAAGTCGAGCCAAAGAATCTGACTTATTGTTATTTGGTAAATGCTATAGTTGATTTAATATATATTAGTATATATATATATAACATTTCTTTATCAGAATTTCAAAAAAATGAATAATTTATTGAGTAAATATGTAGCTAATTATATAGGCATAAGGCAGTGAAACATGTGTAGGGGCGGTATGGTACCTTAAGCAAATTATAACTGCTGTGATTGCCAGGTGGGAGCTATGACATATCAGAGTTTGAGTGAAGAGAGAGGGTTATAGAAGTTGGTCTTGTCTACTAGTATTATGCGTCTTGAGACTATTATTTAACTCTACATTATTTGAAAAAGCACTCTTTTGAAATTGATAGTTTTGCAGCAAAATAGTCTTATTTGAACAGTAAACTGTGACTGAGTTCTGAGCAGTATTTCTTGCATTACCTGGATAAGCACTTATTATTAATGTCAATTGTTTCAGAATACCCCATGGAATTTAGTTATGTTCTACTTGTAGACGCGGAGGCAATATATGTCAAGAATTGAAGTTTATCATCTTTGAATAGGTAATAGCCTAATGGTACTTTTCTTTACTCATCACTGCTAACTGACTAGAAATCTTACTACATTTCTTACTTTTATGAATTTTGGAAGTTAAAATAATACTTTTTCTCTCTTACGATATAAATAATTTGCAATTAAATGGTTGTGTATTGTTCATTCAAGTTCACGAGGCGTACGATTCCCTCTATAGCAATACTGTTTGAATACCTGTCTCAGCAGTTTTATTTAAAGATGGAAAAAGAGAATTTTTTTATTTTAATCAAACGTCCTGTATATATAGGAATATATGACGACATCACTATTTAAGGGAAGGAGTGCCTTAGAAGTGATTATATAAATATATGGATATTACAGGAATTTAGTAATAGTATTTAATATATTGTAATTATATGATGCAAGGATGTTAAGGAAGTTAAGGATACAATGAGATTTACTTACTAATTTTTTATGAATATGAATTAAGATTTAGTGATTATCAAAAAGTGTGAGAGAAATGCGTAATCAGGGGGGGACGTGTTTGGTATAATTATATCCTCTATTATAAATGAACTGATATCTATCCGTGAGTTTTTGAGCGGGTAGTGCTCTTTATGACCCAACGTTCGGATGAGCAAGGATACACAGAAAAAATCTTATTCAGAAAGTAATGGGGTTGTATTTCTCGGTTAGTGGCAGGGGTTCCCTCCAGTGCCTTGGTGGCTTTCCATGGGGCATACTTCTCTCAGATGAATTGATTATTTATTCAATCCTAGTACTTTATGTTTTGAAGCTGAAAACGATAAAGAGCAACAATAATAGTTCTTCTCAACTGTTAGATGGGTGTGTTGGTTGGGCAAAGCACACGCGTATGAAATTTCTCTCTAAGCCACTAATTATGCACATCTGAATAATCCTAATATATGAACTTGCCTACCTTTAAGGAGACTTTTGAATAATGGATCTCCTTGTGAAACTATATATTCACTGGAAGAAGTACCACAGGTGCATGTTGGGAAGGGATGTTGAGATTAGTCGTATGTGGAGAATTTGATTCTGACCATGGCAAACTTAGGAGTAAAGTCTGGGCACCGGTATGGAAATAGCATTCCGATGCCTCAGCAGCCCATGCATTATGAAGTTATATTTTTTGACACGTTCCACTAGAGTTGAGTTATAACCTTGCGTGTGTCTCCGAGGAACTTAACTTAAACTGACAGCTCATTATTGGTTTCAGGGTCCCTTTTTACCTTTGAAGAAGTGTCTTCTAGCTGGCTCATTCCTAGCATCATAGTAATACCTTTATGGGACTGTTTCCTGTCTTCTTGAGGTGCATTATATCCTCGATCGCATAGTAATTGGACATATTGACTGGCATTGTTTATACGAAAATTACCTATATGCTTAGGTTGGATACTCACTCTGTTAAGAGCTCACTGCTGCAGCAGATTTTCATATATATCCTTGCATGCCCATCACTACTGTTTTATGATGTGGTATGTGGTATGTCTTCTAACAATATCATTAACAATGAAAGAAACTCCAAATATGATATTGCATTGATATTTTCTTTTATTAAATATCTTTGATTTTCTTAAAACCTCCATATCTCTTACCTTGTACAAATATTTTGAAAAAAATTCTATGAAGACAACATTGTCTTAAATAGATCTTGAGGTAACCCTTGAACTTATAATTACATCTTCAGTAATATTTACTTTGATTACAGTTTAAATGGCACATTCAATGAGTAATACACCACCTGTAATACTTCAACAGAAATTTTTAGAGAAACATCAGCTTAAATCTCGTAACTATAATGTTCAAGTTGAAGATGGTTCTAATTCACTGGTTGTGCTTATAAGTATAATGAATTATCACCTCAAATTAAACTATCATCATATAGTACTGTATTTACAGCATAATTATAAGCAATATACAGATCTCATATATACTGAACATTTAAATTAAAACCCCATATCATGTTTGGTATTATTTACAGATTCCTTATTTGAATTATCGAACATGTATATTAATTAAATTATTAGAGAGTTAAAGAACCATAATTGCTAATTTCAAGATTTAAATCAGTGTAGAGGTCATCAATTTGGCAGTTGTTAAGCAGCAAAGAATTATTTATTGGAAATATAGAAAATACAAAAAGCTTATATAATCGATTAATAATATAATATATTCATAAATGCTTTATGAGATTCTTATAGTTATAATTACTATGAAAACATAATTAGCTACTTTATATGATCTTATATTATCTTAATTGTTACCTGTGGCTCTATCCACGAGAAATGGTCAGGTTGTGCGTTAAATATGACGGGAAGTTTGGAGTCATAATTATAAGTACAAGAACTGAAGATCAGGATATAGGGCGATGAAGAAACCTTATGCATCACACTACATTGACCACAGTGAAAGTTTTGACGAGAGTACTCGTAGTCGTCTATGAATACTTAAAATCCACTAGGGGCTTCAACAGATACTGCTCGAACGATTCAGCTCATCTCCGTAAGATGATGCCACTCTAGTGCATAAGGTGATTGCTTACAATCCGACATGGTCCAGGTCACGCAAACTTCACAGACTTGTTTAATCCTCACAAAACCAAGAAAACATATATTCTCATCTTATTAACTGCCTAGTATTATATTTGCGGGTCGTTTCTGACGATATATTAAATCTACAGAAACACTCGTTTTCTCAACTAGAGCATTTTAGAGATCATATTCTCTTTTGTTCTGTCTCTCACATGTCGGGATCATATTCCTAGCCATACGCTTAGCACCTTTATAAATTCTTCTACTACTCAATTCAGTACTCTCTTCTACTTCGCTTTTCATATATATCAAAACTATTCTTATCAATGTACACTCTCGTTTAATTCTCTCGATTTAGTTTATTCATTCAACACACAAATCCAAAGCTCATATCCTTCATTTATCATTCTTCTCATACATATACCCTAAGATTACACATCTGAACAGTTTTTGGCACTTTATATCTATACTCTCATTATTACATACTGGTAGTTCTCTCTCATACGCATCATTCACATTAACAATAGGCAACAACATATTCTCAGTGCAGAACAGAAGTGCAAACATCGCAATGTAGTCCTTACTTATGCTCTTTCGATTACACAAGTGATTTTATATTGATAAGCTAAGCCTGCTAAAGATAGACAAGGAGTGTGGTGTGATATCTATATGCTTCATATACATAGTACACGTTTTCATCCTTACACATATAAAATAAGAAAAATAATATAACATCTATAATGAGATTGTGTTAAAATAATTCATATTTTTCTCACATTAGCAACAGTTAATGTAATTTTTGACAACGAGAATCCTTACGTCACTAAGATCAACTTAAATCATGCAGTACATTAATTGACTTATCTACAATTACTACTCTCGATAAATCATCCTATTTATCACCTCTCATTATGAAGTTCCAATTTTTTAGCGAACTCATACTATATAACCAGAAATACCCCCTCATACAAAATTGAACTCAAATCGTGCTTCCAGTTACGTCATGAGCAATAAAACCAGTAATCTACAGACGAGAGACACATCTAAGTGTATGGTCTTTTTTTCTCCTTCCCGACGGCACACTGTCATCAAACACTCTCTCAAACTATAACTTTCATCGAATTCATGTCTATTCACACCAAC
Source organism: Trachelipus rathkii (assembly GCA_015478945.1). Taxonomy (NCBI): domain Eukaryota; kingdom Metazoa; phylum Arthropoda; class Malacostraca; order Isopoda; family Trachelipodidae; genus Trachelipus; species Trachelipus rathkii. Next base: position 23,629 of record JABUQX010019711.1, read on the forward strand.
TCTCGGTGAGCTATATAGAGGGGTAAATTGACCTACATTGGAGCATGTGTGAATCAGGACTGATGTCTCATTGGCATTTATTATATGGGCTTTAGTATATCTGGGACTAATCTTGATTATTACAACCAATATAGAAATGCTTTAAATTATAACCTTTATCATCTTTTTTTATTTGCTATAGAGTTTTCTTATTATTTATATTTTTTTAAAAAATCAGTCCGTTTTGATATTTAAAATAGTAAATAAATGAATTTTAATATAAATAATTTATTACTATAATTTATATCACATGCTTACTGTAGGAGAATACTGCGTGTCCCAGTGAATTAACACACACAACTTTGGAAGATACTGATCTTAAACTATATTTGTTTTTTGAGTTTATGCATAATCTTTACATGATATAAATATGGAAAGAAATAAAAGCACTTTGTTTTTATATAATTATTATTAAGTAATATTGCTATATTTAGAACTTATTAGCACTCTGCAATTAAAGTTCTAAATACTGGACACTAATACTCACATAAACACTACACATACATATCACACCAGCAACTATCATATATATATACACACCTACCATAATTATATGATATATATATATATATATATAATATATTTATATATATTACTATGAACTACATTTACGATTATTATATCTATGATATTCAATATAAATCGCTATAAATAATGCGACTTTATCAAAATATTATTTGCCTAGAAATTAGTTATTTAATTACTTAATTAGTTATTTAAACTACTTAAAGGATGAACAATGGACAATGATTCAAAGACAGAAGAGATTTAAATATATAAATATATATTATCAAATATAACACTAATATATAATATATAATATATTAAGGTAAATATATATATATATCACTGTTAATATTATTTATTTAGTTATATTATATTTATATATGATTATTATATATATATATATTAATTATATTGGTATTAATTATATATATAATATATATATATAAATATAATATATAATAAATTATAATAATAAAAATTTTTAATATATATTATATATATATAATGATATCATTTAATATATTTACTATATATATATAAATGGAATGGTATAGTTAATAATTTTAGTAGGTTGAAGTTTTGCAATAATTTTAGGTCATAAAAACTAGGTTATCAAAGCGAGAGGTTCCTTTCTTATTAGGAATTAATATACATTAAACAGTATATAATATATATAAATATTATATATATTTATAATTATATAAATATAAATATATATATATATTATAATAATATAAACAACAATTCATAGTAGAATCTACCCTAAGATAGATTTCTATATCTCGTCTATGAAAGAAGGGAGATAGAGATTAAAATAATAACTGAGTAATTGCTACTAGATACTTGTAATTATCACAATACTATTGATTATATATACACTGCAAAGTTAAAAAATAACACATATTTTCTTTTTTATAATTGATACAAAAGACACATTATTTAACTTTTGGCATTTCATATTGATTGCTTTACAGCGTCTTAGACATGGCTATATTCGACAACACATCTGTGTATCCTCTCTCCCGGTTTGCTTCTGGAGTCGTAAACAAGTATATCTCTGCTATCGCTTCTATCCATAATGACGAATCATCATACTTCCACGCTCTCTCATACGAAGGAATCGTATTACAGCGTTGTAGATTTAAATTAGCTCGTTTTTGAGACAAGAGTATGATCCTCTAATACACTTATATTGCGGAGTACTCAAGGACAAAAAAGAATATAAATCAAAATAGAAAGGAGAACGCACAGCACAAATGTCAATCAAATATATAGTGAATATAGAGTAGATGTGTGTATCTAAAGGAGCGTAGATTATCCTTTAGCTAGTAAGTACTTTCAGTTTGCAGAAAGTTTCAACTGTAGAGTAAAATCTGCCAAGTAATTTCAAGAGAACTATTATAATCATATTTAGCGATGGCGGTAAATTATCTTATAACAACTGCATGAAATTTGTATAAATGCTCTGCTCTTGTCTAGTTAGGACGAGACCCTAGCTAGATGTAGATCGTTCTCTCTCTATTGCTGTAAAAGTCATGAATCTTTCTCTGAAAGGTCTACGTCCAACATATGAAGAAGATTTTCATATTGAGATATGCGTTCATGATTATCTCAACTTCTACAATACAATTTCACTTTAACATCCTCCCTCTTCAATCCTCCCTCCCTATATCAGCTATTTCTCTCGATATCATCATTTCAGGTTCAACACTATACTGATTGCCTTTCACATAGGTAAAGAGGAATTCTGTCTCGGAAGGAATCATTTATGACTAGTAAAAAGTCATATCTCTTCTCTCTCTCACATTATCATATAAATATATTAAGTCATTAACTATAATTACTATGAATATCTATAGATTTGTTTATATTTAAAGTTTGGGACGATGGGTCTACAGAGATATTAGTGAGTTAATTTAAAAGATAATGCTAGTAGTTATTGGATATACAGAGATGTTATATTGTTTAGGAATTGCTACCACGAATATGTACATATTGATAGGAATATTGATACGCTTAACAAGCTTATTGTCCTCGACTTATGCTAATAATCTTGAGTCATATATTCAAGAGTGACACCGATGAGAAGTAATAATTGGCATAAGAATAAGAATTTATTCACTTTAATCGTTTTAAAGCTCTATTAATAATAAATTAATGATATTAAATATATACACTTAGATATATAATTATATATAGATCTATCCAATTGCATTTGTAGGTATTTTGGTACTTTTACGTTCACGTCTTTGTAGTGAATTATAACCGATTACTAAATTCGGTATGTGGATACGACATAAGTTTAATAAGCATAGTTAGACGTAAGAAAATAATAATTGTGTTTGTAATAAAACCTTGTAAAAGGCAAGCACCCGATTGATTTGTCAATGTTATGTTTTTTTTCACAGTTTATCAACACACCGTTTATATATATATACGATATATATATAAAAAAACGTAAATTTTTTAAATAAATTTAAATATTTTAATTATAGATATTTTTTATTATTTATGTATTTCACTCATTATTTGATACTTATAATTACTAATTGTAAACTAAAATGTAATATAGATTACCGCTTAATATAATATAGTATACTATAGCATTATTTCCTATTGTATATAAAAGGCCACTAGTATTTCAGTCGGTATATATGAATAGTGTTAGTAGCGGATAAAAAATTTGATGGACTATTAACCCATATGAGTAATTAGTAGACTATGTTTAAAGAGGCTGCTTATTATAATATATATATATATATATATTAGGTATTCATAAATTTCAGATATTTATATTATTATGGTGATACATTATTTATATTTATGAAAATATTTTTCAAATATATCGCCTATATTTATTTTAGACAATCGTAATATATATATAGAAAACCATTTTTGTACTTTATATCCAAGATCAAATTATCTAGATCACATTAATAGAACTTTAAGAATAATTATTAATTTCTAATTAATTAGTAAATTAAATATTTTAGTATACCTATGTCTAAAGGTATATATATACCACACCATAATTATCTATGGAGAATTTCTGGGGTGCATAGCCAATCAATCACACACAGGTACCATCGAAAGACTATCAAAGGGCCCTATTGTAATGAATAAAACAATAAAATAAGCTACATCTTTATTTTTGAATGAAAATTTAGGTACTGTATAATAATGTGTTCATTAATATATATTAATATATACATAACAACATGTATATATATAAATTTATTGTTTATTATATTTTAGTTATATATATTTATAGTATACATTTGCTGAAAATTTGATATAGGGAAGTGAATTGTTTTTAAATTTCCATTCTTAAAATCGAAATCTCTTCTAAATGCTATTGTATTTAGTACAGCAACCATTTGAGGGAGCTATAATATAATACTGAGTATAATATATAATATATAATAGATAGTAGATGTTATAAAGAGATTGGCCTACACTTTGATTATATTTGTATTATAAATTTATAAATAAATTTACCCCATGTTCATATCTCTATATTTTATTTTATAATTGATATATGATTTAAATATGAAACTATTGACTATTTAATTTGAAAAAAAAATAAACAGTAATAAAGATTAAATGACTGGGGTTAACTCGTAAAATGTATTCGTGACACTTTAATGTATAAAAAAATAATAACTTAAAAACAAATAAAAAATTAACGTACAAAAACAGTCGATAGATGTGATTGTGAGTTAGATCCCAATACATGGCCTATGTTTCAATACCATATGCTTTTGGAAAGTAAAAGAGTTGAAGCGTAGGAATCTTTACCTTTTTTTCATTTTTGCTCTAATTTGATTGTATTTATATTTTATCTTAAAAAATTTTAATAATAATATTAAAAAAAAAAAAATTTCTCTTAGTCTTCTGAGCTAACACAGATATAAATCTATAAATAAATGGTATATAATACTAAGCTAATACATTCTCAGAATAAATGTAATCAACTACTATGCCGAATATGTAGAAAAATTTTGGTTGTGGAGGTCTCTGCATTTTGTGTAGTCCACTGACAATGAGGAAACGCTTCAATGTTTTGCATTAGTCGCGTGTTTGATTGTTATTTTTTTATTGAACTCTCAATGTTCTCTACAATAGTTTGTTACGATTCTTTAAAGCAATTAACAAATAAAAATATTTTATAAATCGTGTAGACTTAAGATACTATTAGACAACCACAGCTCAATAGTATAGGAGTATTTGTTATATAGATTTGAAATTATGCGATAAAGAATATATAAAAACGGTGTGTAAAAGCTTGAGATAAATAATTTATTAACATATATATATTGGGCCTTTTTTTAAATAATTTGTAATTACAAGATTAAGACTTCATTTCTATAGTGTACTTATATCTTAACATTATATATATACATAAATTAATAAATAAATTGTGTGTTGGATAAATTTTTTCTTTTTAGGATTGTGAATTAGTAGATTTTTTATTTTCTAATAATAGGCTATAAACTAATTTTTATCTGCATTAATATATAATTGTTTTACATGACTGTAGACATATGCACATCACAAATATACAACTTCTTTAATATATTATATATATATATATTAATATATTAATTATAATATATATATATATAATATTAATAATTATAATATAATATATATATATATATATATTATATTATATAAGTATAATATATATATATATTATTATTATATAGTATATTATATATAATATTATATATATATATATCTTTAATATATGATATATATTAATTATATAATATATTATATATATTATAATATTATTATAATATATAATAATATTATATATATATAATATTATATATTATATATATATTATATTAATATATTATATTACTCAGTGGATTAAGCGAGTCTATTTTTATTTAGTTTATTAAAGATCAGGATTTATTAATAACTAGCAGCGGAGACGGTAGGTGTATCGAAATCTCTAATCTGGACTACTGAAGCGGACACAAAATAAATTTAAATACATTTCTAGTATATGATCCTATTTCTCACTAATATATTTAAATTAACATTAGATTTTCCGTTAATAACATGAATAACACATTGAATCTTCAATACTACATAATACACTAAAAAAATATAAAAAAAACAGATGCATACATAAGAGAAAAAAAAAACTATATTAAAACATGAAACAAATCAAAATTTCATCTCTATAGTATATAAATATTAGATGATCCTTCACATTAGCTTCTTATCATACAGGATTTAATATACGTATATCTCACAGATTTAGAATGCGAAACACAGTCACGTCGGTAGTGATTAATGAATATTCAAAATGATTTGTAGCGATAAGCTGATTTATTCACAATATCAAGTACGTTTAGAATAATAATCTTTGCATTATATAATATACATATTGTTTAGTTTTCAACCTTTTTTCCATAATGAAATTATCAAAATTTATATGTTATTGAATAATATGGTATTGATAGATATATACCCAATATTCATGAGATTAGAAGGTTTCGGTGTGATAACTATACGAGAACTAACTAACTAACTAAACTAACTAAATATAATATAATAGTATATAATATAATATATATATATAACCTATAGTAATAAAATATATATAGCTAATTATATAATATATTATATATATATATATTATATTAAATAATATTAATATTAATAATATATAATATATAATAATAAATATATATATATATTATATATGTATAATAAATTATAATAATATAATATATATATAAAATATTATGATATATAATAATATTAAATTATATATTTATTAGATCACCATATGAGGAAATGCTGAAAGATTTATGGAAAGTTTTGGAAATCCTTATATATTTGGAACATGAAGCCTTTCTTACTAATATGAATGTTGGGGTTACTTCGTGAACATCCTTAAGTATTGATATTATAATTTAATTATTATTTTCTGTTTAATTCTCTCTAAAACTATTATAGTTAAGTTATTTCAATGTACTAAAATATAAGTGATACAACACTATCGATTTTTGATATTTACGTGATCAGTTTTAGACTCTATTTTAATTTGTTTTATTATTATTGGCATAATTTATGCCTTAAACAACGGTGTTATGATACTAAAACTAGTTGGTTTAAATACAAATTTAAAATGTAAGGATTGTTCATACAGTTATTTCAATTATTATACTCTACTATATAATTAGTATAATTATTTATTATTAATATATATAAATAGAATGTGTGTCACAATTGGAATTGAGGCACCCGGTAATTCTCGATATTGATTATTTCTTTTTATAATATCGATATTTTATGTTTACAAATATCGGAGTTATATATGAATAGTGATGGATGGGTTTTAAAATATTGTTAAATGTTAAGTATAATAATGACAAATTTTGTAAGATAGAATCTCATCACACTTTACGATCAATTTAATAGGTGTCTGATATATAGGATAGACACAGCAAAATTAGGGATATCAGTTTTTATGCAAAGATTTAAACTGATGTCACACAGTAGAGTTTAAAATACAAAGATTAGAGCAGTGATGAGAGCATACTAAGATGTTAAAACGAAAAGAGTCATAGATGCGAGTCATGCCTATAGAACAATGGAATACTTACTTTCCAGGATGTGTAAGAAAACCATATAATGAAACTTTCCTTAAGTACTAAAATATAAGAAGTCTGTTGATAGATGGATGAATGTTATATATTCAGAATTGTGACAAGAAATACGCGTACGAAAGGACACATGGTTAGAATTAGTAGAGCTTTTTGAGAGACCATCATCAATTCAATATATTTCATAGGTTGGCTGTAAAATTTATTAAATGATCAAAGATTACCGGGCCCAATATTCAAAGAAGGAAATATAATAATAATGTATTATGAAAAAATCATATGATATAAAAATATCAATTATCGGATTACCGGGCCAATTCAATAAAAATATCGATATATAAATATCGATATTTTTAAAATACATATCGATTACCGGGCCAATTCAAAAAGAGGCCCTATATATATATATTACTTATTATATATATATATATATATGATATATATATATATATATATATATATATATAATATTATATATAATATATATATAAATATATATATATATATATTAGGTGATGTGCGAATAGTGAAAAGCCGAATAACGAATACCGAATATTCGGCTAAAGTATTCGGCGAATACAGAATATTCGTCCGAGATAATCATTCGCTTAATTCGCGATAGTTATTTAAAGTCGGTCATCCATGTTAGGGAAAATAAAGAAAACTTACACTGTCAACAAAAAGGTGAAATTTTTCTTGATGGACTTTTGTAGCAGATATATAGTAATTCGGAGGTCCTGGTACCATATATTGTTCGGATTTGCAGTGATACTTTGATGCTTTGCACATTGATTCCTATTTTTGCATATTCCCTAGAATGACAAAATTCATGTGCGCACGACGTAGCTGTATAGACGTTACTTCCGCATATATCTAACAATAGCAGCAGTTTACCTGCGGTGATATCGGGAGAGTGGGTAACTTTAGTACGTCTCGTATGGATGCCATGAACCCTGGATATGTCTATATCCATCTGAAATACGAGTTCGGATGTCGCGTCCATTGTTCACAGGGTGAACTGAACGATCTTGTATGAGAATTGTATTTGCCGAAGTTGAGCTGTTGGCTTCGAGTTGCATGAAAAATGACTACTTGGACATGGCACAAGAGTAACATTTATTCGTAACTGAGAGCAGACTGCGGAGGGTCTTCCGTCCAGATTGGTAACCTTGTGTATGCATGTGAAGTTGCAAGCTACTATCGCTATGGACGTCCAGCATACGATGCAGGTGAGTGGGGACTGTTTATTGACACTTCCAAGAGCAGTTAAAAGTGTGTGTTGTTAAACAACGGCAACAGGTATGCTTCGGTTCAAGTAGGGTACTCCGGTTAAGGGGGGGGGGCGGATGAGGCGGATGTATGGCAAAAATCAAGACAGTTGAGAGGTTACAAATATCAGGTTATATGGATGGTAATAATAGCGTCGACCTCAAAATGTAACATTTTGCTCTGGTCAGCAGGGTTTCACCAATATCCCTGCTTCCTGTCTAATTGGACAGCGGGCGCCAAAGATCACTGGACCAAAAGAGAATGGCACCGAGGGAAACCTTGACGCCCGGTGACAAGAAACTCGTACGTGAACCACTTGTAACAGAGAGAAAACATCATCTTACCTCCACTCACATAAAACTTGTTTGATGAAAACAATTTGTGAAGGCCTGGACCATGATGGTGAATGCTCAACGTTTCATGCTCAACGTTTCTGGTCTGAGTGACGAGAAGAAAAAAGCTGGGGTATTTGATGGCCACAAATACGGACACTCCTCCGTGATGCGGCCTTTGCTACAACAATGAGAGTTAAAAGCAAGAGGGGTGGAATGCTTTTCAGATGTAGCACAGAATTTTCTGGGGAACAGGAAGCCGAGAACCACTAACATTGTACAGGAACGGTCCTAGACAGTTTTCATTCTCATGATATAAGAAGAGTATAAGTGCACTACTTAATTTCCTCACCTAAGAAAAGATTTCGGATACCTAGGCGATGTTAGTGTGAGGAGGGTGAACGCTTCCATCAAGATCTAAAGTTCATTGAAGGACGTTTACTAGGGCAAGTGGGATATCAATATGAAGGCCGACTATTGTTGGGCTTGATGTGGGATATTCCAGGCGCTATGCACAGTAGATCGTGTACGAAGAGAAAGTTACTATCATCGTAGGTATGTTTACATTAACTAAAACCCATTCCTTCTTTACATTCATTGTTGTCCCATTCTCTTTATTCATTGTTGTATTATATGTTTAACATATATCTATCAGACATGTATCATATCATTGCGATTTGGTTCTCTCCCTTCATATATTCCAATATATATATTATATATATATATATATATATATTATATATATATATATAATATATTATATATATATAATATAATATATATTATAATATATTAATTATATATATATATTATATATATATATATATATATATATATATATATATAATATCCCAATAATTGTGATAGAACCTCTTGAAAAAGGTAAAAATCATAAAATTTTTAACATAATCTGTGTTAACACAATATCTCACAAATGCGATGTGATATGCAAAACCGATTACATTTTTGGACAGCACTCATATCAATTTGCGAAACCCCGTTCAAGAAATTTCATGTTTACCAGGTATATACGTAATGAACAAAAGTAAATAACTATTTCTACCTATAATAGCAAACCATTTCACATATTAAAAATAATTAATGAAATTGAAGTTTCGTAGTTTAAAGATATTAAATAAAACTTCATTTGAATAAGCTCTAAGGTTAAATTGACAGAACATAGCAGTTCCCCATTTTCAGGGGATAACCTAATTCTTGTAGAGAATAATATTTTCTCCTGTTATAAATATTCTTTTCACTTTCGACTATGATGGGTGGCTGAAGGTATTTTTGCTAGTTTTTCAATTCTAAAACTATGTTCCAGTGTTTTTTTCCACCAATTGAGGGAATATCATTGTCTTCACAGGTCAAAGTAGGCAACTTATAATATTTTTTATTTTCTTGATGTAATTTCGGATGTTAGCCTTTTACTTTAATGTACAATAATCACATCGTCAGAGGAATGGGACTTTCTTTTTTCACTCTCACTTTCGTTTCTGTATGAACGATTTTGATGCCACAATTTCCTTAATTAAAACTCCATTAAAGAAGTGAAAATGAACCTTCAGCTTTCACTTTCTCCACTATGTGAATCATCGTCAGCAGAAGAGTCAGTGATAAATTTTCATGCATTTCTTCCAGCTCAGCGACCATAGTTTTTACTGATTCATCTGATTCATGTTGAAAAATAAGCTTGAATCCAGATCTAAGAAACTAGCTACACACAAAGATTATCACATAGAAACTTAGAAAGTCTTTTTTTCTACTAATTTCCTAAGCTCTTCAAGCGAGTGTAATTATTCACTGAGTTTTTGCTTTAACTGCTTTTTTAAAAATAGATTTATTGCTAAATGGAAGGGATCACTTGGGCGACTGTTACTATCACGTTTAATGCTTGTTTTTAGTGATGTTGTCAAATGTCTCAAGTAAATGGGAAAGTTCTTGCCATGAAAATAGTCAACATTTTCTGATTGATTCAGCAGCGTTATATGGATAGGGGACTTTTTGTTCAAACAATCTTTTAGCATTATCATAAGTTCTGTTCAGGAGTTGTAGAAAGTCTTGAATTAATTTAAGCCGGTTTGACATTCAGCTGCATCCTGTAAGTATTAGCTTTGCAGCTGCGTTGATGAAATGGTGAAAATAGAGGATATACTTCCATGCAAGTAATACAAATATTTAAAGACTTCTGACATAATATTGAATCGTGAATGCATAGTTGCAACATTTGAATAAAACATGAAATTGATTGCAAGCCACTCTCCATTTTATCATCTTTATCTTGTTTTTTGGATTTTGAATCAAGAACAGGATTGGTATTTTTCCTTTCCTTATGAATAGATGTTCTAGGTTTAGGTTTTGGAGCTTGCGCTTTTTGAGAAGTATATTTAGTACCTGGAAATGATTTCTCCTGACTATTGCAGGATTGGAACCTATTTTGTGGGTGATTAACTGATTCATCATAAGACGGAGGAGCACCATGAGGTCCCATAGGTATTGCACTTGTAGTTGCCTGGGAAGATGCATTTGGAGGTCCTCGAAATGTCTTTTGGAAATGTACATTTCTGGGATTTGCCCCACTATTGGCTGAATTATTTTTGGTCTCTGAAGCATTGTTCAAGTTTGAGAGAGACTGGCTTCCTCTCTGGTTATTCTATAATAATTAATTAAATAAATAAATTAAATAAATTAAAATAAATAATAAATTATTAATTTACACTAAAAGTGGAGAGCAGAAACCCTCTTTTAAAGAGTTGAAATATTTAAGAGAGAGAGAGAGAGAAAAAAAACAGTTAAAAAAAAAGAAAAAAAAGAGGAAAACAAATTTTACAGCGGAGAAAAACTTAAACAATGACGAAAATTTAATTTAAGATTACAAATGATAAACGCAACATAACGAGAGTGGATCAAGGTTTCTGATATTTAGGGCAAGGTCTATGAATAGATTTGAAGGTGACACACCGTTTAAGCAATATAAATTCATAGGTTAGAGAAGTTAAAAAGGGGGAAAAAATAGAGACTTTAATAAAAAATTTAAAAATATTTAATAATAAACTTTACTGCATATGAGGACATATAGTGAAGCGTTTTAGCAGCTTTAATGTAAACTATAAAGAAAATTTATTTAAAAGAATGAAGCGTTTTAGCATTTTAAACATTAAAAATGATCATTTGATAGTTTGTATTGGTTACAGGCGCATTCTAGGACAAAACATTCAAAAGAAATGAAAGTTTGCACCTGACCCTCACCAACTTTCATGAAACTTGGTACAAAACTACCTTCTTGAAAAATTGAGGTTCCAACATTGACTTGGGGTCGTCCATAACTTTGACTCTACTTGGGAGGGAATAAAAATTGAAGTGCATTTTAAAGGAAATAGTAGTTTTACCAAAATGTACAGTCAAGAAACCTGTCATATTAAAATTAATAAAATTACAAGGTATTGAAATAAAAGTCTCACCTCAAAAAACTAAAAAATAATTTTTTTGTTTCCATTCCATACAATATCAACGAAAATAATTATATTATTTAACTATATAAGAATTAAAATTCAGATAATCAAAATTATAATAATATTTATATAATAATTGTAAGATTCAGTTACATTATAATATAATATAATATGGTTAATAAATAATTATAAACGTATATCACATTTTTGCTTACTTGATATAATGCAGTTATTAATTCAATGGCCGTTTTGTTGGTATGGGCGTTGATGGTTGTAAAAAAGGGTGAATAATAATTATAATTTAAAATTTAATATATACCTTTTTAAGAATATTATTTTATAGTAATTTAATAATAAATATCAAAAAATGAAATGATGATTTATGTTGATATGACATATAATATATTAATTAACTTAAATTATAATAATAATATGATGAATGTGAGAATCAATATTTATAATAAATCGAGATAGCATATAAAATAATTATAATTCTTTAAATAAGATGGTATATTAGAACTATAATAATAATACGAAGAAAATAATTTAACCTACAATCTAAAAATTTTATACCAAGTTATATTCCTAAATGATCTTTATTATTACGTGCTCTCTAGTTACATTAGTAAGTGAAAATTAATTTAGCCAATCATGATAAAAAGTTCATACTTCTATTAGTTCGAAAAAGAACGACGTGTCTAAATTTACACCGAGTATATATAGATAATGAATGAATTGAATTATAATGATGGAATAATAAAAACGAACACACCTTAGAAATCTATATTAATAAATCTATAATTCAATAATAGATAAAAACTGTGATATTAATTGATATAATAATATTATGAAAATTGAATTGAAAGTAAATAATAGCAAAAATAGAATGGAGAAGATGTTCTAGCGAAATATTGATTTTGGTTTATATAATGGTATAACATGATATTTTTAACTAATGATTATACTGGCGATTAATAAGCCAATAATTTCAGGGTGTGATAAAGGAGGAAGTTGACTATTCTAAAGAGCTTTTATTTATAACGAACTCCAATCTTAGTGATGAAATTATAAGCTATACATTTATATTGTTATAATACAACGTTTATCATCCGTATTAAGGTTAAAATTATAGAAAAAGTTTACTAAAGCAGTTTTAGATACACTTATCCATTTTTAACTAATGATAACGGGAATATTAATGATGGAATAATTACAGACAATAGTATGAATTCGAAGAATGTTATTGAAAAATTATTTATATAATATAATAATCAAATGAGAATAAATAATAAGCTATAAATAGATGATGGAAAAGACTGTATGTCTTTATTGACAATAATGTAAAAATATAATAAGAGGAAAAAGGAGATTAAGACAGAATATTTGAAGATTATTCGCATGAATAATTTTAAGAGAAGCCGATTACGAGTTCGCTAAGAATTAATCGATAATAATTAAAAGGAGGAGACAGATATCTATTAATTGATTATGTCAAAGCTATTTTAATTATAATGCCATACATAGGGTGATAGGAGGATACCTGGATTTGATTTTAATATATTATAGTAGGTTATTAATGTAATACTAATAATACTAATATAGTATCCACTAAATATAATTTATATTTATACGGGGAGTTTTTTAGAATATATAATCATCTTATATTATAGACTTAAAAATATTCAAATTAATAATTAAAATGTATAATTTTGAGATGGAACAAATAAACAACTGATGCTATTTACATAAGATGTCATATAATTAATTTAATAATTTCTATAATCTATTCAATAATCAAGTTCAATAATAATTCAAAGCATTTTTTAATACATACAGTATTTTATAATTTATACAATCTATTCCATTATTTAATATTGTAATAATGAAATTTAATAAATAATAATACATAATATAATATAAATGCTATTATTATTAAATATAGAATAGATCTAGTTTGACCCTATATTGCGGACAATTGCCAGATATTGAATAGATAATAAGTTATATAAATATTATAATTATAAATGATATATAAATGATAATATCAATGATAGACACCATATAAATATGAATTATGATAATAGTAATAATATATGAATAATATAATAATAATTATAATAATCGATAATAATAGAAACTGAAATATGTGAATAATCTGAATCAATATAATAATATATACATAAATATAATAATGAATTATACTAGCTACTCCATATTTGATTTTAATCTAAGAGAACTATGAGAGTTAATAAACTTAATTACTAAAATGCTATTAGATATCATCGACCATCCGTCGTAGAATATGACCTGAACGAGAGTAGGAATTGCCACTGTTGTATTTATGATTAATAATGAAGCTTCTGATATATCTAGCGGAATGCCCAATGTGGCTGATGACTCCTGCAGCATTTTTAGGTAGATTTAATCCACATTTCTATGCGCTTATATGTGATGGCGCCGCCGCGATTTCGTATAGGGTTACAGTAATTGCTTTGTCTAAGGTTAAGGGAAGTTTTGTTCTCGCTAGATTGTTTATTTCTTCTAGTCCTGTTCTGTGTTCTCTCTAAATATTCTCATCTTTTTCCTGTTCAATTTTCAAGTTTCGGAACATTAATCAGCTGGAATTGCCATATGTGTCCACTTTTCTCTTCTATTATGACAATGTTCAGGTGCCTAATGAAAGATGTATAGACTAATTCATGTTCTAGTAATATCACAAAGTATTTTGTGTGACAGCCATAAGCTTTATGGGCAATAGTGTCACTTTTATCCTGCGGTGTACCGGATAGGATATACATCATATAAGAAAAGGGGTTATTACAAATTTATGGTTATATGTGTCAATCCTACTTGGGGGGGCTCAGCCCTCCTCTATGGGTTGAAATGATTTTCTAACCTCGGCTGCAGCCGAGGATTACCTTATTAGTGAAGGAGTGGATACCAAGTTTACGTCCTTCTAGACGTTGATACTATGGGGAGAGAGGTCTAGCAAAATCTGAGGCGATATCTAATCATCAAACTCAAAGATACTTTATTCTCCATCTGAAATAGAAGATAAATGTTTATAACTGATTATGAGCATTTAAGGAATATATAGACGAGAAAGGGCTACCAGGGTGGCCGTTTTATCGTCCTATGGTCCCGAAATAGAATAATAAAAATAATATTGATAATTTATAATAATTTAATTAATAATTATAATATACATCTTCATAATAATGAATAATAATATAATAATTATAGTATAATCAAAATATAATAATATATAATATTAATAATTAAATAATAAAATAATAAATCATATTATAATAATAATAATAATCACTAGTTAATTCTCATTCTAACCATTCTAATCATAAAAATATTGATAATGTAATAATAATAATATATAATAGAATAATAATAATAATAATAATTACTATATTAATATATAAAGAATAATAATATGCAATATATCAATATATAATATAATATTATACTTTTAATAGTTAGTAATAGTAATATTATAATAATAATCAATAATATTAATATAATATAAAAATATATATAAATAATAAAAATAATTAATATAATATAGAATAAATATGATGATAATTAATATCATTAAAATTTAATAAATTTAATGAAATAATAATTAATATATCAAAAATTAATATAATGGATTCAAATAAATAAATAAATTAATAATAATAATAAAAATAATAATAATAACTAATTGAATAATCATATTAGGGTAATCTTAATTATTAATTTATATATATATAATAATAAACTAATATAATTAATATGGAATAAAATAATCATGATTATTTATTGATAATATTGTTTATAAATAAATAATCTCATGAATTTGGAACCAATAATCATACTTTTTAAACATGATAATATGATAATTATATAAAATAAATCTTCAATATAATATATAATATAATAATATAATAATAATAAGGAAATAATTAGATTAATAAATAATGATTAATAATCAATATAATATAATAATATATATATATATAATTAATATAAAGTAATAATAATCAATATATATATAATATAATATAATAATAATATTATAATATAATTAATAATGTAATAGAATAATAATAATTAATAATATAATGATGAATATATATGATATAAAATAATATATAATATAAAATTATAGATAATAATTAAATATAATATAATAATAATAATAATCAATATTAATATTTAATAATATAATAATATAATGAATATGATAATATAATAATAAATTATGTATAATAATCAATATAATATATATAATATTATATCATATATAATATAATAATATATATAATACAATAATAATAATATTTAGTATCATAATAATACTGATTAAAGAAGTAGGTGATTTTTGTATATGTTAATGAATTAGTATAAATCAAATATATTATCCTATAATGTCATACTATAACATATCATCATGAAATAATTAATAAATAATAACAATAATAATAATATATAATAATATTAATAATAGCTATATAATTAAAATCAGTATATCTGAAATAGTAAATAATATAATAATATAATATTAGAATAATAATAATAATAGGTAAATTAATAATAATAATATAAAATAATCATAACATAAATATAACTTATAATAATAAATAAAAACTAAATTAATAATAAATAATAATAATATATTAGTATTATAATATAATCAATTTAAAAAATTATTAGAATTTAATGGAATAATATAAATAAAAACTATAATACTAATAATCAAATAATATAGATATTAATAATAATATAAATAATATATAATAAATAACTATAATATATATATGATAATAAAAATAATATAGAAATAATAAATTTCATTAGTATAATAGTGTAAATTAATAATAATAATAAGATTATAATATTAGTAATAAATTGATACTTTATATAATGATTAGTACTATTAATACATAACATTAATAATCAAAAATACTATAATAATAATAACTTAATGATAATAATAATAATTAATATAATAATATAATAATATATCATCAATATGATTATAATAATAATAAAATAATATATAAGATAATAATATAAATGGAAATGATATATACTATATAAATAATATATATAATTAAACTGAAAATACTAATATTTTCAATAAATAATATATATATATATATATATAATAATAATAATAAGATAATATTAATAATAATATAATAGATAGAAATTATACATAAATACGTACGATGGTTGATTCATTTTCCTTTTAATAAGATTAATAAAATTTATTAATAGATTAAAGGAAAAAAATAATAATAATAAAATAAAAATGAACATAATAATAATAATTTATTATATAATCTAATAATTAAGTATAATAATAATAATGTATAATAATGAAAAAAAGCCCAACAAAGAAGGAAAAGATTAATAGTTACTGAGTCAAATGCTTTTGGTGGGCAACACTGACAATAATATAAAATAATAATAATAATAATAATAATAATATAGAATAAATTAAATTAATAATAATATATAATAATACTTAACTAATAATAATATATAATGAAAATAATAATATAATAAAATAATAATAATATGAGTAATAATAATCAAATCCTAAATATAATAATTGTCATAATATTATGTTAATAAATAATAATAATATAAATCAATATAATAAGACGAATGAATAATACCACTACACTCTTTAGATAACTAGTAGTATAAGTAAATGATGAATAATATTACAACACCATTTTCGATAATATCCACCCACCCCCTTACAACCCCTGCCCCTAAACCATAGAAATACATATTCATAATGATATAATAAGTAAGGAAAATTAGAATAAATTAATGTTCTGATTAATAAGGAAAGCTAACAATAAGGAATATAATGATAATAATAATAATAATAATACTAATATAATGATATATAAATGATAAATGTGTAATATAATGTATAATTGATTAATATAATGAAAAAAAAATCAATAATCAAATTAATAATAATAAATAATAATAATAATAATAATAAGTAATATAAAAATATTAATATATAATAATATAAAAATAATAATAATATAATATAATGAGAAACTAATAATAATACTGCTTAATGAGTCGGTTTCACTACCATTAGAATATAAAAACTAATAATAAAATTCCAATAATTATTATATTACTTTGCATATCATTAAATAAAATTTTTCATTTATTTATATTCTTTATATAAAATCATATTTTATAATAATATAAATAAAATCAATGAAATACAATAAAAACGACTAAATTATGGTTGATATTGGTAATTGCTGTCTTGTCTATTGACATTTTTAGTGAGGTAATAATAAAATATGAAAAATACATAATATAATAATAATAATTAAAATATAGATAATAATATAAATATATATAAGAATAATAATAATTTAAGATAGTTTTTATGTCCAGGAATATATTATAGAGTAGACATATGACTAATAATGTTAATAAAATCATAATACAATAAATAAACATAATTAAATAATATAATAATAAAAAAACAAAATATAATAATAATACATAAACTAATAATAATTAATCAGTAATCAGATAAAAATCAATAATATATAATAATAATCCAACCGCTATATCATGCTTTTAAATTCTAGAGAGATATGGAGTTAAGAATTATATAAATACTGATACAAGACAACATCCGTCGTAGGATATGGATAACGAGGAGAATGGCGCCTGTTAAGTATAATCAAGTGGGTCTACAAAGTTCCATGGTGAAGACACTGCAGGACAATTTTGAGGTGATTATCACAATTTAATGCCCTTATATGAAGATTGGCCTGCCGCGATTCGTTAGGCGTTGATTATGCTTTGTCTTAAAAGGTAGGGAATTTGTGTCTAGCGAGAGACTTGTTTTTCTCAAAGCTAATATAATAATAATAAATTAATAATATATTATAGTAATAATATAATAATATATATAATAATAATTAATAATAATAATCAAAATAATATAATATAATAATAATATGATATATAATAGATATGGTTTTTTAATAAGAAAGGGCGTATAAAGCTTTACAGCTTCTACGATATATCACCAAAGTTTGGGGCACATCCCCTACGGTTTGTGTCATTGGCAAGTACTCGTTTAGCGACGAGGTTATGACTATGGGTGTGAATTTGACGGGATCATGTGCATGTATCTTGGATCGCGGTGCGGGCGCGGTGAGTGCGGTTGCGGTGCGTGGGTTGCGAGTGGGTGGGGGGGGCGGGCGGGCGGTTCGGGGCGGAACTGGGACTATGGCGGTGGCATGTCACTCTGGCTCTTGAACAACATTATCATACAGGTAACAAATTAATAAAAAAATAAGTGGCAATGAGACCTCTAAATATCTCAGTCCCACTTGCTAGATGGTCTAAAAATCGAATTCTACGGGGTTCGATATTCAATCTTCAAAATCGACCCTACGGGGACGATTTTTGCGACAATTATAGTATATATATACTAAATATATATTATATATATATAAATGTATATTATTAAATATTAATATTTATAGTATAATTATAATTATAATATATAAATATAGACTATATTAAAATATACTTATTATTATATATTATACTTATATATAATTTAATATATTATATATAAGTATATAATTTAAAATTCAATTGATTACCTGAGGTGCGGGGGAGAGTCGGAAGAGTTGGAGCCCAGAGTGGAGTCGGGGTAGTCCGGAGTTGGAACGCGATTAAGTGGACATGGAGGGAGCGAAGTCGCATGAAGTCGAGCCGGATGATGTCAAGAGAAAATAAATAAATTATAAAACATATAAATAATAGAAAAAATTTAAAAAAAAATAATATATGAAAAGTTATAATAATAATAAAAATAATAATTAATAAAAAATAATATATTAAAAAGTATTAATAATAAATCTAGCAAAAAATAAAAATAATTAATCAAAAAATAATATAATAATAATAATATAATTAATAAAATAATAATAAATAAATATAATATAATAATAATAACATAACAATACATAATATATATATCATAATACTAATAATAATAATAATAATAATACTAATAAATAATAAATCTATTATAAAAATTATAATAATAATAAAAAAATATATAAATAAATAATAGAATATTAATTAGAGGATTCCAAAAGCCCACCCGCAGTCGAAAAAGTAAGGCTTCTCCCAGTCGTTGCTTGCAACGTCAAATGCCGTACACTTCTAGGATGCTGTTTTAGAGATGGCCAAATAAATCTATTTACTAAAATTATACATTATATTGTATATATTATTATATATCTATAATAATATAATATTTATGTATGTTATATTTAAGTATATTATAGCAGATATGATATACATAAGTATATAAAATATCATATATAAATTAGGTACTATTAAATAATATCCATTTGTTCTATATAGTTTAGTAATTATATTATAGAGATAGTTAGATAGGAAGACTAACATGTTGTGTGTGGAGTAGGAAGTAGTTGTAAGAGGGATATTTAGAGGCGTCTGTTCCAAACTACTGATTGATGTCAGGTTGGAGTCGAAAGTTCATCTTTGAGATTGTGGATATAAGAGTATTTATGAAAATCATATATAGTATATAATATATTATATATATTATATATATATAGTATATATATATATATATATATATACTATTATTGTATATATTGATATATATTAATAGTATGTATGTATTATATTTCACATGTTTATTTATCATATAGTTATATAAGTAATTTTATTATTATATTATATATATATATATATCATATAGTTATATATATCATATATAATGTCTTATAAATAAAGAATGTAAAATTTAATATAGATGTATTATATATTGATTATATATATATATGTATTTATGTCATTTATTGTATTTATAAGATACATTTTTATTTTTGTACTCTTCGAGCGTGCAAGATCACATATTATAGTATATATATATTAGTTGAAGATGTAGTATAAGAATATATAATATTATTGTATATTATATAATATAATGTAACATCTAGTTCTATATATTATTATATCATTCATAAATTATATGGTTTATACTATTATAAATACTTTCTGAAACTTTGGTATATTAGTATATAAAATTATATAAATATTATAATATATTTATGTATATAATATATTATAGTAATTAAATTTATATTAATTATATATATATATAATATGTAGATATATATACTTTAAAAATTTAATTTTAATGAAAACTAAATCGGATTACGTAGTCAATATCCGTATATATAAATAAGAACTTCAGATAGGTTTAACCAATGTTTGTTCTATTTAATAACTATATGAAAGCTTATTATAACTAATCGGACACGAAACATTCTCATTAATCAAATGAAAAAATAAATACTATGTCTGCAGAGACAATTAGCTGTGAGCCTAGAAGGAGTCTGTCAAGTAGTATGGGACTGTGGTAGGGAAGACTGAAGATAATGATTCTATAAGTGAAATTAATTCAATAATGATAAGAATGGATCCTTAGCATAAATTAATAATTATATATTCATATATCTTATAAATTCATATATTCTTGGCAATCGGAATTAAATATCTTTAATACAAAATGATGTAATAGTGAGGTCGCAAATACGAACCTTCATATAGAAAGTAAATATTTTTTTCACTCAGAGAATATAACAATTGAGACCAATTAATATAAAAGGGAACGTAGAAATTTAAGTGGCGGCTTATTGAGTCTTCGAAAGAAATCATATAAATAATATATATATATATATATAATGATATATATAGTTTAATACTTATATTATATATATAATAATATATATAAGTATAATAATATTAATATACTTTTAATATGTTATGCCCTTTTCCCTTTCAAGCCGCACTTTTATATATATATACTATTATATATATAAGGTATAAATTATTTCTAATATATATATATATATATATATCTATAGTTATAAATATAATTAATATAATATATAGCAAGTATATATATATATATATATATTTATATTATATAAGTATATATATATAATATCAGGAAGGACGGCCGCCCGGGCGGCCGCGGCCGGCCCGGGCGGCCGGGCCACGGCCCGACCTCCGCACGGATTTTTTAGCGACACCGGGGAGGCGCGAAAATAGGCAAAGCCGGGTATTTTCAACCTGGGTTAACCCCGTAATATGTAATGAACCGAAATGGTAATGGAGTGTTGAAATGAAAACAAATAAAAAGATATATTTTAATTCCATTACTAACTTGTTATAATATTGGATAAACTTACTTATAGTTAATATAGCATTTTTTTTTGGTATTTACTGATTTTTTCAAATTAAAATTGAGCAAATTATATTTCCCGAGTCTTTATAAACATAAAATAGATCGAAATTTTAGTATATCAAACGAATTCGGAAAGGAAATAAATATAATTTTATTAAATATTACTGTTATTAATTATTTTAAGTATATATTCGAAAAATTATATATTTTTCCGACATCTCTTTTCAAAAATTATTTATGATTAATTGAGTTGAATTAAGTTATATATATTCTTATTATATCATATAATATATAGATATATCTAAACTTAAATATATTTATTAAATCTAATTATATATATAATATGTATATATATATAATATGACTATATATATAATATATATTATATATATATATATATTTAATTATGTATATTATGTATTTATATAACTATATATATATTAGAATAGTATTAGTACTATATATATATATATTTATAATATGTATATAATAGTATATATATAACTAAATATTATATATATAAATATGACTTATAAGTATATATATATTTAGTATTTTAATAGTAGTATTAATTATTTTTCATACTAAATATATAATTAATAGTATTTTATATAATATATATATAATATATATAGTTATATATAATATATTAAATATATAAGTCTAAGAGGAAGGGGATGGATCCTTTTAGTGTTGTGACTTTACTGTCATATTTATTATTAAAATGTAGAATTATCACCATTGTTAAAGACAAACTTTTTTAATGAATAAAATTTAAAAAGGAAAGCTAATTTCGTCTCGAACCGAGATCCCTCATTAGAGCTAGGGCCGTCGAGATTTATTTCTTGATCTATTCATAGTTCAAGTGTGTATGTCAGGGTCTGGCTACTGTTTCTTTCAGGTGTTTTGAAATATTGTTGATATTGTAGATATTCATTTTTGTATAAAATATCTTATTCCGGGATGTTTATTGAAGTTGTTACTATTATAAATGCAAAGAGCCTGATTGTGCGATGGTTCGTGCGACTGATATTCTGATCATCTTTATATTTGTCGATATGATAGAGTGCTGTGGTTACGCTATGACATTGTATAACAGGCTGAGTTATGCTTGTTCTTGGTCAAGCTGTTGATTTTTCTTCTTTTCAATTATGTACTATATTTGTTTTTGCATATGCAGGGAATGTGATATAAGCTTTGGGGGAGATTATTCTTTCGTTTAGGGTTGAGAATGTTTTTAGGTGATGTCTTTGATGGAATGAGGTATATTTTTGGTATATTTGTTTACGAATATAATGTAGTTGAGTCACGTGACTCTTCCGCGGAGTTATATTTGGTGATTTTTAAGCTTTTTATTGCTTTGTTAATTGCTTTTGGTGATGGAAAATTCAGGGATAGAAAGTGAGTTTGAAGATGTGGAGTTTTAGTTTTTGTGCTAGAAGAGGGGGAGAGGCCGAACCGAAAACCACGGAAATACTCCCAAGCATCAAATTTTTCGGTAATTGTGCATAAATAAAGAAGTATGTTGTATGAGGATTAATGAGATTTAATATATAAACGAGAGGCCAACTTCATATAACAACATAGGATTCTTTCATTTTATGCATTTACAACAAACTTCGGCTGAGATGGGATCCCAATGTACTCCCATACCAGTAACAATATAGAACTACGGAATTTTAGCTATTTTATCTTTTTAAATAATAGTTTATGCGATTAGATATGTGAGTGACATTTTGTCTTCTCCGTACACCAAACTAATGATGTTAAATATATTCTATCATATCAGTAGTATACGCTAGAATGCTTCCAGACAATACCACGCCTCGATACCTTCAATCATAGAATACAATTTGCATTCAACTATATAGTAAACAATATATACATTAGGCTATTAATCATTCCCAACTCAAATATAGCTGTATTGTATTCTATTCCCGTGCGTTTTGATATTCCTCGCCTTTTAGCACAGAAATAATTACAGTCAATTACTTCAAATCACTAATTATACCTGTTATCATACACAAAGTCATTTGCAAGCAGAAGAGGTGACTATAGCAGATTTCCCTGAAATAGCAAGCGCCTTCCTTTTACAACCAGAATTCCTCAATTTCCATTGATAGTTCGATTAAAGAACAAATATTCAAGAAAAAACTTAACACTCAGTCCATAAATAAAACCCTTAAAAAATTCTCAAACCAAAAGATAGGGAAATAACTTGTTAGTACTCGACCAAAAAGGTTCTTGTAATAAAATGTATAGTAAACATAGATTTGTCACATAAGAAAAAATCATCATACAGATGACCTGCACAGGAGCATAAATTTTCAGCTTAACAAGTATAGCGTCACAGGCTATCGCTTCTCATATCAACAATTAAAGATGACCAGAAATATCAATCACACGAATTTTAATATATTTTGGCAATTTGTATAGTAAACAACTCAATAAGCTCCCGGGAGTTAGATAGAATTTTTACACAAAAATGAATATATGAACATAAAATTTCAACAACACATAAGAAAATGCTGACCAACTGAAACCATTGAACTGATGAAAGATAAGGAAAGAATACCAGTCCCATTCAGCCTGAATTGTTCAGCGTGTGGGACGCAAAATTACTTTCCTTTTACATTATTTCATAAAAAATTGTGTCTTAACATGTTTAATTCTTGTGTACTTCTAGTATAAAAATGAAGATGACACGAAAGCATATATTAAAAGACTCCAAGGCTTACTCTCTAGAGGTAATATTATCACAACGGTGGACAAAGTAGTTCAAAATTACTATTACTATTATGTATATATATATTATTATTATATTATTATAGAAGCACTTACAATAGATATTAACTACTACATGTAATCAACTATAATATTAATTATATATATTATATTATATATATATAATATATTAATACATTTATTCTTCTAGAAAATCATTATTTTCTAAATATTTTTTCGGAATATTTATTTAGTTGAATTAATTAATGTAATTCCCGTTTTTATATTTAATGAAATTATTAATAAAAAAAATTACATATTTATTTTCAATCCTAAGTTTTTAAGACTTTCAGTGTTTTTGACTACATTTCTAATTTTAGGTAACACCGGCCCCGGCCCCGCATAATTAAGCAACCCGGCACCGCCGGCCCCGCACCGGCAAATTCCGCCCGGTGGCCTATATTATTACATATAAATAATATATATTATAATTATATATATAATATAATAATATACAAATAATCAGAGTCAAAATTTATACGTATTTAGTAACAATTTAATAAATATATATTATATTTATTAATAATATTAATAATAATATTATATTAATTATAATAGAAATAACTCATTCATTGTTTTGAAAATATAAAATTTATATTATATTTCATTATTAAAATTATATAGTGTATGTAAGTCTATTTAATATATATATATATAAGTTACATATACTAATTATATATATATATATATATAGGTATAATATAGATTATATATATAATAGTATAATATTAATTAATACTATAAATATTATATATGATAAAGATATACTACAAATATAATTATATATATATATGTATATTATTATAATATTTATTATAATATAAAAGATTAAATATTTACGTACATACGATGGAATCAATACTTAATTTAAGTTAGGCTAGTTAATAATAGTATAGTAGTATATAGTAAGTTATATATAGTACTATAATATATATTATATACCGAGATATTAAATGATAATTGATATATATATTATATTTATTATTATACTATTATTAGTATTTATGATATATATACTGTATATATCTATGTATATTATATATCACTTATATTAAGAAATAAAATAGAGTATATGTATATAGATTAATTTATATATATAAGTTTTAGATATATTATATTTATTTTATAATATATATTCTGATTTTCAAGCCATTTCGTATATAAAATAGTGCTTAGATTAAAAGAGAGGAGAGAGAGAGAGAAGAAGAAGGAGAGAGGAGAGAGAGAGAGACGAGAGAGAGTAGAGAGAGATGAATTTATAATTAGCTCTGCATCTTTCTTTTCATAAGAAAGGTTGGGATTAAAATTCGATTATTTATCAGTTCTTCCAGAAATAATAGTCAATTGTTATACCAGCAAAGTTTTCCAATTTATGTATAATCAACTATGACTAAATATCCATTGCAGGGGTCTGGTCGGACAAACAATAATTTTCATTTGCAAAAGAAAGAAAAATTTTTGTTTTTTTTTTTTCTTTTGCTTGTTTGTTCTAGCCAGCTAAAAAAAACTAATAGTTTCTGTCAGTGTTGTAGTTCCGTTTGATTGCTTTCACATGATAGTTTAGTGTACTTACTTTAACAACATCAATTTAAACTATAAACTTATATACTAAATATGAAAATATATAATAAAATCTATTTATATATATATATATAAAATATATACTATAATATATATATATATTACATATATATATTAATATATATATATATATATAATATATATAATTATATTATAATAATATAGAGTGTATCGTTAAAATGATTGAAAAATTTAGTATGATATTCCCTGCATAAATATAAGATAATATGTCAGAATAATAATTCAACCGAAACGCCTCGTTCCAAGTACAAGGATGATGAAACTTATGTGGGACGGTAGTACTTAGTTCCATTGCCCGGTCGTGCACGATCCATCCAACCTTATATAATCATCAGGTGCCACCAAATAACGGTAGGAGAGTTTACCCTACCTGTTTTTTACTCACTAGTTCGATATCTCGCTATCAGTTTATCATATATACGTGTCGCTCAAAGATCTGTGTCTAACGTGTTGCTCAATATTCAAAAAATGAATTCAAAACAAATAAGTTAATGTGCGATTAATGCCAGTTTTGATTACGGTCGGCTGACGAAACGTAATATTCGTTACAGGCATGCGTCTCATGGAAGAAATGTCCCTAATCTTACCCCGCCGCACAAGCTGGTATTTGCCGGGTCTCCCATAACAAGTTTAAGAGAATAACAGGAAGCAATTAAAAACACTTACTAATGGAAAACAGGCGACCTCGCCGCACAGTTCCATCAGGATGTGAAGAAACCAGGTCGCCAAGACTGAGGACGTCCTGCACAATACCCGCGTCGCCCCTTAGCGATTGCTGCAAACCTACATGTCAAGCGTCATATCATTGTCGGCGTTCAGGGATGTGAAAATAGACTCTGCTACCCATACATTCAACGAATGCAGGCACTTGTAACAACCCAGATTCGCCTTGCAAGAGTAAGCATTTGTGATGTCGTGGAATGCAACAGAAATTGCGACAACCCTCGCAACGCAGACATTTATACAGAAAATATTGTTCCGCTGATGAGCAAGATTTTCTAGAGACGGGCCAATATCGAACTTCCACACAATCACATATAGCTGATGAGACCCAAGCATGCATTAGTTGACAGCCGCCATCAACACAAGTTTTCATTGAATGTATGGTCGGATTGTTTGGGACCATTTTGATAGGTTCATATCTTTTTGCAGCCGAGGCTTTATAGGAGACGTTATGGCCAATTTGCTTGAACAATGTTGCTAACTACTGAACAAGACGTCCTTACAAATTAAGATGAAATGTATATTCATGCACGAGCGGTGCTCCAAGTCATTAAGTTTAGTGTGCTCGTAACTAATTTGAAACACTGTATATCCACAGCCGTTTGATAGGTGACAGGCAGGTGCACAAATTCGTCTCCAGCGATCTCCAGACATAAATTGCATTGGAATTTCTTCTGTGGGGTCACGTAAACATTTGCTTTATAACAGCAAACCGTTGAAGTCCGAAGAATTAAAGGGCTCGCATCAATATGCATCTTTTGTGACACAAATCGATCACACTGCAAGGTATATTTTGAACGTCGTCGCCATCATGCGTCTAAGAAGGCTCTGTATTGCGCTGTAGGGGTTGTCATTTACAACATTTTGTTTATAACCCTTGTGACCCATTGCTTTATAACGCATATTCTGTCGTATATTTTTCTGTGCGTAATGTATAGAAGTTCTTAATAATTAATAAATATGAATGATATATAATTACCTTTCCAAATTTAGTTACTGTTTATTTGTAACTTAATGTTACATTGGTTTATCAACTGTAATTTTGGAACGAGGCGTTTTCGATGAATATTATGACAATGATATCTTATATTTTAAATTTGCAAGGAATTCATACTGATTTATATTCGCAATATTAAGCTACACTACTATTATATAGATTAAATATATATACTATATATAATATATATATATATAATACTATAATATTATAATTAGTATTATAATATATATATATATATATATAATATTTATATATATTAATATATGGTAATATATATATATATACTTATATTAATATAAAATATATATAGTATAGCTATATATATATATACTAGATATATATATAATATATATATAATATAATATAAATACTATATATTACTATATATATAGTATATAGTATATATATATAATACATAGAATATACTTACTCGCAAAAGTAAGCACCACTGAGCCAAACTGTTACTCGCAGAGGGGAAGCCATCACAATCGCTGAAACCACACCCAAATAGAGCGATGCCGCATTCAGCTGTACTATGTAACCACCCATCAGAGAATTCGCTGCAGTATTGGGTGCGGTCACCACGAACCATAAATTTAGGAAAACTAAACCCGTAAACTAGCTGAGAGAATGTGGGGTAGGTATGGGTTGGGGTATATCGACGAGGGGATCATTCCCACGTACGAAGCTACTCCGAATAAAACAGGAGGAGGATAGCTGCGTCAACCTGTCAGAGTTAATGAAATGGAGATCGAACTGTTTCAACGTACCTTAAAGTTATCGGGGAAACTTTTTCCATTTTCCGATCTATTGTAATCTACAAGATAAGTTGTCCCAGGTAACAGGAAACTGACACATGATGCCGGAGGACAAGGTAGGCCCATGCCACGACACCCCATGGCAAGTCCAGATTTATTATATGCGTTGCGTGCATTGCGAGAGCCGCCACACAAACGGCACGTAACTGCAGACAGCAGCTGGCGGCAGGTACAAGGCACCAGGGTGAGTGACATCAGTGCGTCGACGCCTTGCGGACATAATTCCGGCCCGGACGCATGCCATAGGTCCAGCCGCACCCATCGGGCAATGGAAGGGCGCGACTCGGAAATTTGCAGAGAAAACACCCTGGACGGCAACGATGAATCAAAGTGTCTGCTTTACGGGACGATTCAATAGTGTCACAGTACGCCTCGGACAGGCGTGCTAGATATAGCGAGACCGACGAGAGGATTCGCGCAATTGCAATTGCTGATGTAGTGCGCTGGTTGGAGTGGGCGGTTTATCGGTTCGTTAGGCATCTCTTATCTGGGCCTGACAGATTGCAACATCTTATTGGAGGGCACTCTTCCAGGCGTAAAGGTATAGCTAGACAATCCCTCTGAACCACTATGGTCGTAGACCATATTGCCCTACAGTCGGTGAGCCTTTTCATCCTTAGATGAGCATGACAATAGACAAGACCACATACAGCAAATGCAATAGGGGACAATTACAAAGCGTATGAGTGGCCACGCATATTAGAGTTTCGGACCTCAATACAGATACGGAAATTATGTGGGATAGTACGAAAAACGTCGGGTCCAATAATTGCTACGCCTCAGGACCCTCCGGATCCTGCGACAGCACTGCAACGACGTATGGGATGAAATCATCTGTCCAGACATTTCGCCCCTCATCTGCACAGACTGCCAGGAAGGTGTAGGACAGTACTATAGATGCATGAGGGCAAAACAGGTAATTGAGACAGACCAACCCCCGTCATGTCGCCGACAGTCTAAAATTTTGTGTTGCAGCGCCAACATCCGAAGCTACGGGAGATCTTTGCTGCAAAGTGCCTCACATCTATAACCTAGTGCTTATCTGGAGAGGAATCCAAAATTGTTTTATGTCATAGTCATCTAAATGTGTCTTCGCGTTCTTCAACTTTCTACTTCCTTCGGCAGGTGGTCGGCCACTGTGGCTCCACGTACTGTTTGGTTAATTATTTGTACTAGTAATAATATATGTAACAATAATGTAACATTTTTAGCCATATTTTTAGAAATTATTAAGCATACAATATTAATTATGTAAGTTTGTATTTATGAATTATTATTTGATAATTAATTGCAAAAATTATATTTAAAAAAATATATATCAGAAATATTAAGATATTAAAAACTACTTATAATTATAAGTATAGAATAATATATATATATTATATATATTTTGCCGACGTTCTAGGCCCGCGCCCCCTCCGCCGCGCGCGCGAGCAAGTTGTCGCGTCGGCCAGATGCGCCCTGCAACATTTAGGCTGTATATTATATATATTAATTATATATTTATATAATATATATAATAAATAATTAGGATAATAATACAGTATATAAACTATATATATAACAGACTGCCGAGTAAGGCGGATAATATTATATTTATA
This sequence comes from Trachelipus rathkii, assembly GCA_015478945.1. Taxonomy (NCBI): domain Eukaryota; kingdom Metazoa; phylum Arthropoda; class Malacostraca; order Isopoda; family Trachelipodidae; genus Trachelipus; species Trachelipus rathkii. The sequence continues at coordinate 54,682 of JABUQX010019711.1, forward strand.
ATATATGATCATATAGATATATATAGTTATATTAGTTATTATATCAGTGATATTATATATATACTATTATATATAATATAACTATTATTTATATATATAATATAATTTTATATTATATATATATATTGGTCAAGGTAAAGGCGTGATAGTTTGAAATAATTTTGTACGTTTTTTTGATACTTTTTTAAATTTTATTAGTTTAATTATATTTAATTTTTTAAGATAAGGTCTAGGTTAGGTTTAGGTTTAAGTTAGGTTCTACATTTATTTAAATATAATACGTACTTATATTTTTTTTTTTAGATTGAAAAAAAACGTACAAATTTTCCACTTTATTATACTTTACTATATTGATATAATATATATATATATATATAGTATATATATAATATATTAATAATAAGTATATATCTATATATATAATATATAATTCATAATATAGTATATATATATATATATATATATATATATAATATATATTATATAATATGGTTGTTCTTTAGTAATATATATATATATATATATATATATAATATAATAGTTCGGCAGATCAGAGTCGTACCGACTTCCAGGAGTGGGTTCAACACGTGCAACGACCAAGGGATTTGCTCTTCGATCTACACTGCACAGAGAGGAACGGCTCTTCCAGCATTCATTTTTTAAAATCAATAACCTGCTTATGATGTAATCATTCATGAAAGGCTGGTCGCATTGTAATTTTTCTAATAACTGATATATTATTATTGATTTATATGCATTATATTATATTTTATTATTATTGATTATATTATGATTATTATTATTATTCTGAATATTATTCTTCTCTTCTCATATTATTATTATTATTATTATATATCTTATTATAATATATTATTAATTATATATTATTTCTATTATTATTATTATTATCTAATATTATTAACTATTATTATTTTATTATGTATTATTATTTGTGCACTGAGGCATGGACAAAATCAATTGATTTTTTCTTATCCTTTTTTAGATCTTGTGAGACAATAACACAGTGATTTAATAGCTGTTTTGATTTTCTTTTTAGTATATTTGGTTGAATATATCTTGGATTTTATTTTTAATTTCATTAGAATAGAAAATTTGAATCATAATGTCAAAGGTCGCAAGAAACACCTTTGATAGAGAAATAAAAAAGAATCAAATGAAATATAAAAAAGAAGGGGTCGAAAATCGAGTTGAACAGTATAGTCATAACTTATCATTATAGCAATAGAATCTTTAGTATGCGTTACATTGTGTCATATGACTATTGAGCCCGTATAATTAAGATTTTGAACTCAGGATATCGAGGCCTAAGTGTTAAAAGTAATTGACTTAAAACGACTAATAAAAAGTTTGTTTACAATATAATTTCGCGTGCTCAGATTTCAAAAATCAAAAACATTTTTAAAAGAAGTTCAAAAACTTAAGACGATGATTGTTTGGTTCAGAAAAAAAAGCAACAAAATCCCAGCCTGTGTATTATTGAAATTATTTTATTATTTTATTTATTATTATTAATTATGTATATGATTATTATATTATTATTATTATGTATTATTATATTAATTATTTATTTTATTTATATTTACTGCACAATTTTCTAGCACTAAATTTAACAATTAAATGTTGGTATAGTAGAGTGCGTCGAGTTCGATGATAATATTTCTCTTCGCTTACTTAAATCCGTACCCGTCAGAAAGATACTGTTAACTGTCGGCGGAGCCTAGATTTATTCCTTTCGCTCCTTTCCCAATATTTCACTGTCATCGCGGAATACACAAAAGGATTTATTTTTTAGGTTCCCTCTTTTTACTATTACTTGAGTTTGTTTCTCAATCTAGTCCTCGCAATCCCAGACTTCTTATCTAACCATTTTAAACTATCTGACATCTTCTCCAAGTGCCTCCATTATCTTGGTCTAACTGCATCAAATTCTTTTGCAAACTGGTTTCACTTTAGCACTATTCTAGTCGGCACATTTTATTTCTTTTTTTTTCCTAGCATAGCTTACACGTAATTCATTTCTTTCAAATAATATCTCTGTAGTATGCTACAGAGATATTATTTGAAAGAAATGAATTACGTGTAAGCTATGCTAGGAAAAAAAAAGAAATAAAATGTGCCGACTAGAATAGTGCTAAAGTGAAACCAGTTTGCAAAAGAATTTGATGCAGTTAGACCAAGATAATGGAGGCACTTGGAGAAGATGTCAGATAGTAAAATGGTTGAAAGAGAGGAGTCGTGGAGATTGGGAGGAGTTAAGATTGAAGAAACAATAGGTAATAAGGATGGGAAAAATTTTAATGAGGGACCTCTAAAGGATCATAAATCTTCTTTATGTAAAGTTCTCGATGACAGTGGAAATATTGGGAGAAAGGAGCGAAAGGGAAATAACATCTGGCTCCGCGACAGGTTACAGCTTTCCTGAGGTAGGATTATGACGTAAGAGTAAGATGTAAAATGACATTATTATCAATACTCGAACTGCTTTTATAGCTACTACTACTACTACTACAATATAAGATGAAAAAATTCTATTAAGGATACTGAATCTATGTTGGAAAGGAGACTGTAAAATATAATAATGTATCACCTCGTAATTTAATAATAATTATAATATTGATAAATATAATAATAATAATAATAAATACGAGTATAACAGGGTTGGGGATTTTTTGGATTCTTGAGAAAAATATTCATCTATTTTGATTTTTTGGGATGTTTTTCTGGATTTTCTTGGATTTATTTTTCGATCGTCATATCATTTTCCTTTTTAGTTTGTAAAGCACATTTTTTTTAAGTTCGATAATAATATACTTTTAACCTAAAGCCTATATTCTGCAGTTAAAAATCTCTTAAAATAGGCTCATAGTATATGACCAATAAATCCATAAATAAGAGTGTTATTTGTAATAATGATAATATACTTTAGAAAACTATATAAACAACAATGTTTGAAACATGATCTTTATGTTGAAATTTTTATAAACATGATACAGTATTTGAACAGTAAGTCTTCTATGTATTCATTGTCTAATTAATTTTTATTTATATAGAGAATAAGATCAGTATTCTTTACAATAAAAGAATTCTAAAAAAAATATATAAAGAAGCAAAAATCAAAACAAGCAAATAATCAACGATTTTTGGAGCAAAAAGTCAAGTGAAAAATCAGTTGAAAAAAATCAATTGATTTTTTCCCGGCCCCAACTTGTAATAATAATTCAATAATAATGATCAATAAATAAATATACATAATAATTATAATATAATAATTACATAATAAACTAATAATATATATAATAGATAATAATAATTGATATCATAATATAATAATAAAAATATATTAATAATAATGCATAATATATAATAATGATATAATATACAATAATAAAATATTAATAATCTGAATAATAATAATATTATTAATTAATAATAATAATAAGCTTAAAATTACGACCAGTCCTCTGAAGATAATAATGCATAAGCAGTTATTGGATTTTAAAAATGTACAGCTGGAAAAAGCGTTCCTCTTCTGGTGGTACAACGTGAGGACCGAGAGGCATACAGGGTGGTTCGGTGACAGTTTACCCACTCCTGGATGTTCGTGGACGACTTTCTGCCGATATATATAAGTATAATATAGTATATGTATAAATATTATAATTATAATATATATTATTTCCTTATATATATAATATATATATTAATATATTATATATATAGTATATATTATATAATATATATTATTATATAATATATATATAATATATATATTAATATAGTAATATAATAGGGTAAAGGTAAAAGAGTGATAGCAAGAAATATTTGGTACGTATTTTTGTTCCAATAAATAAATTGACTAAGTAAGTTTTTATTCACATTAAATGGTAGTCAAACTAACCTAAAGCCTAACCTATTGACTATCTAAAAGATAAACTATAATATAAACTAGATAAAATTTTAAGAAGTAGTACAATAAAAAGTTTAATTTCCATCATACTATACATTGACTATTAGTAATATTTCTAATAGTATTAGTATTATAGTATTATATATAATATATATAAATGATATATAATATTATATAGTATATATATATTATTATATATATATATTAATATATATATATATATATAAATCTAGTAATATAAATAATTATTTTCACACCTATATATATATTAATATATATTCATATATATATATATTATTTTATAATTCATATATATATATATATATATACTATATATAATATAGTATATATTATATATATATTATAGTACATAGGATTATAAGTAGTTTTAATTTAATCTCATTCGGATATATAGTTTTTAAAATATAAAAGTTTTTGCAATTAATTATCAAATAATAAATTCATAATATACAATTTTGGAAGTAAGTGATTTAATATGCATAATTTCTACATCCAAGAACTAAAAAGGGTCTATATATTCATTTTTACATATCACCACGACCCACATTGCTGTTTCTGAACAGGTACGTGGAGAACCAACGTGGCACCAACCTGGCGAAGGAAGGGTAGTAAAAGGATGAAGGATCGCGAAGAACTTTTTTGACAATGTAACAATACCATTTTGGATTGCCTCTCCAAAACAATAGTGATCGTAGCTGTGAGGGCTACGTGCAGACCAAAGGATCTGCACGTAGGGTTACGGAGGTTTGGGGTTGCAAAACACAATATTGGAGATAGTAACGGCGACGGCCACGGGGGGTGTTGGGGTCGTCTCAATACAGGTGATTTGAACCGCCTCATGGACATGATTTGACTGCTGACACTTCTGGCATGGTGTCGACTGAGATGGGACCGAAATGTCCTGGAGACAAGGATTTTGATCCATAACGTCGTGCAGGTGCTGGTCGGCATGGTCGGGAGGGTCCGTGAGGTGGGTGCATTACTGGATGCCCGACGTTTCAGGATATCACAAAAATGTTCATGGTTTTGAAGGTCGATTATATTGCTTTTCTTTGCAGAGAGAAGTGTTGAACAGTCCTAACAGGTGGTTTTCACTCATTGGGCCTTGTGTGGCTTTTGCATTGTAGCATGCATTGTGAATGAGAAAGAAGTCACGGTAGGGGGCATAGGCAAAGACAATATAGGATTCGAAGGATGTCTGCTATAACCTTAACGGTGGAAGAGTGCTCATAAGTATGTGCAACTCTGGGCCTCAGATAAAAGAGATGCCCTAACAAAGCCAGTAACCGAACCCACCTCAAACAGCGGCAACTGCAGCACATTGCATTGCGCGAATCTCCCTGGCTGTCGGTATACTCTAGCACGCCTCGTCCGACGGCGTACAGATGACAACTACGACTCTCGTCCGTAAGAGCCCTTTGTTCAATCGTCGCACGTACCAATGGGTGTGATTCTCTGGCATGCCAGTACGCGCCTTCGATTTGCGGGGGGGGGGGGGGGGAGGGGGGGGGGGGGGGGGGGGGGGGGGGGGGAGAGGGGTGGGGGGGGGGGGGGGGGGGGGGGGGGGGGGGGGGGGGGTGTGCGGTGGACGTATGGCAGGCGTCGTGGGCAGGTTATTATGTTACGCAGGCGTAGAAGCCTATTGTCACTCACGCCTGGCCAGTGATACCTCCGCCTAGCTGTGTCTGCAGATCGTCGTGCCCGGTGTGGTGTGGCGCTCAATCGCATGCACGCAGCGTATGAAAATTGGACTTAATTGGGTGTCCGGGCATGGCTACCTTGTCTCGCGGTCGAGTCATGTGTCAGGGTTTCCTGGTACGCAAAGTTGGGCCACCCTGTGCAATCGTTATTGGCTATACGTACCGTTGAAAAGTGCCCGGTACCCGTGTCCTTCGTGCTGCGAGTTGTTGTTAATCTGCCGCATGATGTCTTGACAGTTTGGAGCGCACCTATCTCTCCATGTTTATGGAGTAGCTTACGTACGTGATGAATCACTCGCTCTGATATACCCAACCAATAACTACCCAAATCTCTCGGTCTAGTTACGTGGTTTAATGTCTTTCCTAATTTAGTCGTGTGACGGCCAATGTTATGCAGCCGATTTCTGAGGGAGTGGTTCATAGTTCGACTGATGCTGTCAGTCTATGTTGGTGCTGGTTTCACTTCGGAGCTTTTAGTGGCTTTCGTCCTGTCGAGGTAAATTTGCTCAACGTGGTAGCGTTATTTTGAGCGTATTAATATATATTAATATATATTAATCATATATAATAATATGTATAACAAAATATTACGTATATGATATATCTATATAATATCATTATATATATATATATATATATATATATATTATATACTTCGTATATTATATTATATATATTATATTATTATATATATAATATATATATACTTATATTATATATATCATATATAATATATATATTACTATATAATTTATACTATATATACTTATATATATATAATATATTATTAAATATATATTTATAATAGGACGCTCGCTATCGATAATAAACATGTTGGCGAAAAAAATAAGTATGATATTCCTTGCATAAATAATAGCAGATTAATATGTGTTCAGATAAATATTTCACCGAAACGCCTAGTTATCCAAAATAAACAAGGTGATGAAGACCAATTTAAACATTAAGTTTACAAATAAACAGTAAACTAAATTGGAAAGGTAATAACAATTCTATTCATTATTTTAATTTATAAGATAATCGTTAATGACAGAAGAAAATTATAACACAGAAAATAGTACAAAGCATGTGGCACTAAGGTTATATACAAGTGTTGAAAATGACACCCACAGCGGAAATACAGGCCTCTGATTCTTAGAGCATTGATTGGCACACTTCAAATAGACTTGCGTGTGTCCGAATTGTGTCATAAGAATGCGATTATGAGCGAGCCTTAATTCTTCGGGACTATTCAACTGTTGCTGTATAGAACAAATTTTTAGTGACCCCACAGAATGAATCCAATGCAATTGTAGGTGAGACTGTCGGATACACAGGTTGTTGACGCTCCTCGACCTATCCAACGGCGTGTTATACAGGTCGTTAAATAAGTATAAGAGCAACTAAATGAAATGAGCTGGTAGCACGTCGGCATTGAAATACAGGTTATCGATCTTACTTGTAATGGGACGTCTCAGTAGTGTTAAGGCGAGTTCATGTTCAGAATTGGAGAGTAAACGTCTCCATTAAGCCTCCGCTGGTAAAATAAAGAATACACTATAAAGTGTCGCAACAATTCGACCCATACATTCAATGAACATGTGTGACTGGCGGCTTTTCAAACAGTTGCTTGGGTTCTCAAGCTCATATGTGATTGATTGTGGAGATTCGATAAAGGCGTTCTAGACCAAATTTGCCTCCATTCGGTGAAACAATATTTCTGCTAAATGGTGAGGGTTGTCTGCATTTTCTGTTGCCATCCATTCGACACAAAGTCTCTTGCAGGAAAATTGTTGTACAGTGCTGCATTCGTTGATATGAATAAGAGGTACAGAGTTGATTTGTCAATCCCTGAAAACTCGCCGAATTGACTTACATGTTAGTGTTGCAGCATCTTTCTGGTACTTGTTGTAGATGTCCTCAAGTTCTTGGAGACCTGATTTCTTCGACATCTGGATTGATGATGTGCGAGGTCGACGTATCATTAGTAAGTTCTTTTAATGATTCCTGTTATCTAAGACGTTGATGAGACGTGAAAAACATAGTATGATGCGGATGAACACGTATTAGGGTAACATTATCTTCTAGAAGATCGCAGGGCTGCTAAACGATTACCTGTTCGTCCGACAGATACAAAATGCATACGCAATTACTGTTGTGTAAATCATTTGAAAATATAGCCAACAGTTGAACACAGATCTTGATGGCGACACGTATAAATATGTATAAATGAACGCGAGATACGGACTAGAATAACAGGAGGGTAAACTCCTAACTGGTATATTTGTGCTTATTATATATATATATTGAGATTGGGCACGGGACGGGCAATGGAATATATCTAGATACCGTCCACATAAGTTTATCACCTTGTAATCGTTGGAAACGGCGTTTTCGGTGAATGTTGTATTGACACATTTATCTTGATATTATTCAAGGAATATCATATTAAAATTTTGCGACAATATTAACGATGACTATCTCTATTATTATATATAATATATTATATATATTCTATATATATTTCATATAATATATATATATAAATATAATATTATATACTATACATTACTATTATAATCTATAATATTATATAATATATATAATTATATTATATTTAAATATATAACATATATACTGTTTAATTATGATTTGTTAGTAGTACTAAACACTATATGAGGTAACACTAAACTGAACTAACATCTGTGGAATAAATTTATTTATTTTTAAGGCTAAAAACAAATAGCAAAAAAAAAAAAAAAAAAATTTTGTTTTTTTTGCAAGATGAAAATGGCTGCACTCGGAGAAGACCCCTACAGTTAGTATTACTCATTGCAATTAATTAACATGGAGAAATATTTTGGGTATATCATTGGGATTTATATTTTTGGAATAACTAGAAGTAATACGAATTGTAAATGACACCTTCTTGATGTGAAAAAAAGATGTTGTTTTCGTCTTTTCTAATTCTCTCTTCTCTCTCTCTCTCTTCTCTCTCTACTCTCTCTCTCTCTCTCTTCTCTCTCCGGTGCTTTGTATACTTGGATTAATATATATATCATATTATATATATACTAGTATATATAATATATATATATATATATATATATATATTTATAGTATGATGCCAAAAATAAACAACATACTATTAAATATAAATATATATTAATATCTATATGATCATATAAGTGATATATATTATATATATATAATATAATATATATGATATATTATATAATATATATATATATATATATACTAAATATATATTATATAATTATATATATACCGTATCATTAGTATAATAGTATATATCATAATATTATTATATATATGTATCTATATTTATATATTATATATATATATCTATATATATATTATAGTGCTATATATACTATATATCATATATATATATATACCCCTACTCATCAATATATATATATATACTAGTATAATATAGGTATATATATGTATATTATCAGATTATATATATAGGATACATTTAATATATAATATATCTATATCTATAACTTAACTATTATATATATATATATATATACGTAGTATATATATATATTATATATCTATCACTATAATGATGATTTAAGATTTATTATCACCGATTATATATATATAATATATAATCTATATATATATAATTATCTATATATATATATAAGATAATAATTATATATATATATATAATATATACTTATATATTAATATTTTAAGTATATATTATACCATAAATTATATATATATATATGATAAAGATGATATTAATTTTATGATTGCTAAATAAATACCTATATCTTTATTAGTTTGACAAAAATACAAAGTTAGAAAAGAGAATATAATAAGTTATATTATTCTATGAATGATTATATACATTGGGACCGAGCCGGGCGGACATTTTGCCGGCGGGCGGGCCCGGGGCCGGGGGTTGCTCTAATTTAGCCGGGCCCGGGGGGCGGGGTTAGCTAAAATTAGAACATGTAATCAAAACCTGAAAGTCATAAACTTAGGACTGAAATTATAATATGTAACTTTCATTAATTATAATGTAAATATAAAAAGGAATACATTTAATGTAATTCAATTAAATAAAGATTTTCGAATCATTTGAACATTTTTAAGAAAAATATATGATTTTCTAGAACAAAAAGTATTAATATAGTATTATATATATATATATATTATCATAATATATATATATAATATCTAATATATAATAATATATACTATGTTAATATATTTATTAGTAAAATTTTACCAAAATTTGCGTTTTCTGATCTAATTAGCATTTGCATTAGCCTGGACCCTATTATATATTAATGACTACCTACTTTGTGTAAGTGCAGATATTTACCTTAGAAGGAAGCTTGGATTCCTTTTTTTAGTATTATGCTTGGAGTTGATCACTTGTCATTTTGATAGTACTAAATGTAACAAATTAAAAACATTGGACGAGTTTTTTTTAATGAAGATAATTTTAAAAAAGGAAATGCTTGAATTTTCGTCCACGCAAGCGAGACCTATGATACAGTAGGGACTGGATTCTTCTTCATTGATCTTCTCAAGTTCAAGTGTGTTTTCGAGTTGTCTGCTCCATTTCTGCATGGTGGTTGTTGAAGTTTTGGATGTTTTTCGATATTCATTCTTTGTATAAAAATTTATCTACTTGTGAAATGGTAATACTCTTTTATATATTGATAACTGCAAAGGATCCTGATGTGCGATGGTTACGTGTGATTTGACATCTATTTCTGATCATTCTTTCCTATCTTGTTGATAATAGATAGAGTAGCCCTGCTTTTAGCGCCTATGACCTTGTTTAAAGCTAATTTCATCATGTCCTTGTGCGGTCATCTGTAATGTATATTTTTTCTTCTTTGCAAATTCTCCAATTGTTCCACCTATATATGTTTTTTTGCAAGTATTTGCAGGGGATGTGATAAATACAGCTTTGGGGGGAGATTTTTACGTTTCGTTTTTGGGGGTTGAGAATGTTTTTTGGTGATGTATTTGATGGAATGAGGGTATATTTATGTTGGTAATAGTTGTGTTTTTACTGAATATAATGTAATTGAGGACACTTGGTAAAAGGAGGCGTTGCTATTGTTTTCAGGAAAGGTGCTATTCCTTCTTTTTATGCTTTCGTAAAAGTGCTTGTGTTTGATGATATGAACTCATGATGGGTAAAGGTTGATTGATGAAAAGTTTGTGGATGTATTTTAGTTCTTGTGCAGAAGAGGGGGGAGACGCATATAGAAAAGCAACGGAGAAAATAGAGATGACAGAGAACAGCTAATTTGGTGTTTGGTGGAATTGATTTTAGAAGTCGGCAAATGTAGTATAGTTTGGATGCGAGTTGTTGGTTTCTTCTCTATAACATTGCAAGTAATGTTGTATTTCTACTGTGAATTAATGTATCGAGGAAGGGGACATAGAGTTGTTGGAAGTGCATTTTGATCGTATTACTTGATGAGGATGACTAGAGGTAATGTAGTGTTTAGGACAATACTTAGTAAGGGTTTGGGCAGTTGTAGGGAGAGAAGACATAAAATGTCATCTATGAT